>PVKM010027363.1:0-18817 GCA_004027735.1 Carollia perspicillata | reverse complement strand
GGCTACACTAAGTGAAATGAAGGAAAATGCACAGGGAACCAATAGTGATGGGAAGAACACTGGGACTCAAATCAATGGAGCGGGCCAGAAGGAAGAAAGAAACAACCAAACAGAAAAGAATGAAGAAACAAGAATTCAAGAAAATGAGGAGAGGCTTAGGAACCTCCAGGACATCTTTAAACGTTCCAACATCCGGATTACAGGAGTATCAGAAGGGGAAGAGGAAGAGCAACAAGTGGAAAACTCATTTGAACAAAGAATAAAGGAGAACTTCCCCAATCTGGCAAAGGAAATAGACTTCCAGGAAGTCCAGGAAGCTCAGAGAGTCCCAAAGAGGGTGGACCCAAGGAGGAACACACCAAGGCACATCGTAATTACATTAGCCAAGATTAAAATGAAGGAGAGAATTCTAGAAGCAGCAAAAGATAAGGGGACAGTCACCTCCAAAGGAGTTCCCATCAGACCGTCAGCTGATTTCTCAAAAGAGACCTTGCAGGCAAGAAGGGGCTGGAAAGAAGTATTCCAAGTCATGAAAGGCAAGGACCTACATCCAAGATTGCTCTATCCAGCAAAGCTTTCATTCAGAATGGAAGGGCAGATAAAGTGCTTCTCAGATAAGGTCAAGTTCAAGGAGTTCATCATCACCAAGCTCTCATTATATGAAATGTTAAAGGGACTTCTCTAAGAAAAAGAAGATAAAAAACAGGAACAGAGAAAGAACAGCAAACGCACAGTTATTAACATCCACACCAAAAACAAAAGCAGACTAAGCAGACACCTAAATCAAGAGCAGAGCCACAGAAATGGAGATCACATGGAAGGTTATCAACAGGGGAGTGGGAGGAAGAGTTGGGGAGAAGGTACAGAGAATAAATAGCATAGATGGTGGGGAGAAAATAGACAGGGAGAGGGCACGAGTAGTGTGGGCAGTGTAGAAGCTAAAGAACTTATGACTCATGGAGATGAACTAAAGGGGGGGAGTGTGGGTGGGAGGGGGTGTGCAGGATGGAGGGGAATGAAGGAGGGAATGGGACGACTGTAATGGCAAAATCAATAAAATATATTTTTAAAAAACCTTATCGCTATCATCTACTCTTCCTTGATTTTTATGTCCCCTAGTGAATTGATCCATTAATCCATACAATTCTTTCTTTGTAATGCCTCTTTTGTCTCTTCTGTTTCATTTATGCTGCTGTTATCTTAGCCCAGAAGCCCACCACCTCACAAGTGACCTATTTCATAACATTCCTAACTAATCTTCTCCTCTTCTCTAATAAAGCTGCACATCATTTTAGGGATAATCATCTTATTCTCCTACCTAAAACATTTCAATGTCTCTCTCTTGTCTTCAGAATAAAGTTCAAAGTCCTCAAATGGCCCTGTGCAAGATAGCTTCTATTTAGCTGTCTAGATCCATTTTCCTGCTTCCCTACCTTGCTCCTTGTTCTGTGATCCTTATCTGTGTGAATACATTAACAGGCTACCTTATCCTGTGGCTTTTGATTGGGTTTACTGGAAAGAAATCATAGGAAGCATAGAAAACTAAGATCAGGATATTTATTCCTTTTTTTTTTTTTGAGAATTTTGGTGAGTTTATTTGAGCCAAACTGACAACAGTTACTGGGAAGCAAAACCTCAATGGATTGAGAAAATGCTCTGGAAAATGGCAGTTTTGCACCTTATTTTATACAGTACAATCAAAAGAGGGAGGGGCTTATGTGAAATCCATTGCTGATAAATTAGGGAGGTAGGAGAAAGCAAAGCAGGGAAACCTTTGGAACTGGACAAAAAGGTAAAATGATAGACAAGTGTTTTTACATAGGTAGGTACAGGATACTTTACAGTCAACAATAAACATAATAACAATAACAGTGAGGAGATTTGCGGTCTCCCACTCTGTCATGGCACTTGTGCCTCAGGGGTGCTTGTGCCTCAGGGGTTTGGAAGAAAAGGGAAGTTGAGTTGCCTTGGTTGGTGTGATTCAGTGGGTTGAGTGCTGGCCTATGGACCAAAAGGCCACAGGCTCAATTCCCAATCAGAGCACATGCCTGGGTTTTTGGCAGGTCCCCAGTGGGGGGCAAACGAGAGGCAACCACACATGGATGTTTCGCTCCCTCTCTTTCTCCCTCTCTTCCTCTCTCTAAAAATAAATAAATAAAATCATTTTTAAAAAGAAAGAAAAGAAAGTTACCTGACATTCCAAAGATATGTTATCCTACATGAAAAAAGGTTACAGACAGGTTCAATTAAGGTGAAGATTGACTTTTTGTCCCGGGAGATTTGAGCCTAGGGCAATGACTGCCCACCATGACCTGCATTTAGTTAATGAGTTTTAATTTCAGACCATCCTTTGTGGTTACTTTAGGTCTCTGAGTTTGTAAGGGGTCATTCAAGCCTCCCCTGAACTTGTCAGGTTTAGTATGTGGCCTCTTTTTCATCCACACTTCCCAGCTTTGGTCATAAATCAATCTGAAGGATGCACTGATGACCAACTTTTTGGTTGGATAGTGAGGTCCCACTGTGCTAGGAAGACTCATTCCTAGGAAGCCTCAGAGTCAGCATGTGTCTTACTGAATAATGGACCATTGTGGATAGGGCAAGATTTTAACCTTGGATGGGAGTCTAGGCTGAATTTTTTCTCCAAAGTGAAAGATAGGTAAATGGCAGGCAGTCAGGTCTTATGGGCTTTATTAAGAAAAACACTCTGGATCATTTCTTTTTTTAATTTAATCTTTATTGTACTTTTTACATTACATTTTAGTCCCCTTATACACCACTCCCCCAGCAATCACCACACTGTTGTCCATGTCCATGAGTCCTTTTTCTTTTTGCTCAATCCCTCCACCCACGAACCTCCCCTACCCTTAGCTGTCATCCTGCTCTCCATCTATGAGTCTGTCCCCATTTTCTTTGTTAGTTCAGTTTGTTCATTAGATTCCACATATGAGTAAAATCATATGGTATTTGTCTTTCTCTGACTGGCTTATTAGCATAATGTTCTCCAGGTCCATCCATACTGTTGCAAAGGGTAAAAACGTTTTTTGTTTTTGGGTTGTTTTTTTTACATCCAAACAGTATTCCATTGTGTAGATGCCCAATAGTTGTTTTATCTACTCATCTACTGATAGACGCTTGGGCTGCTTTCATATCTTGGTGATCTTAAATAAAGCTGCAATGAATATAGGAGTGCTTATGTTCTTTTGAATTAGTGTTTTAAGTTCCTTCAAACATACTCCTAGAAGTGGGATCGATGGATCAAAAGGCAGATCCATTTTTAACTTTTTGAGGTATCTCCACACTGCTTTCCATGGTGGCTGCATCAGTTTGCATTCCCAGGCACAGTGCAAAAGTGTTCCCCTTTCTCCATAAGCGGAACCAGCACTTGTTTGTTCTGAATCATTTCTAACCTATGAGATATCACAATCCTGGTTTTGATACCTTTCTCACTTTGCTATATTTTGCATCGTGTTTAGTTTGAAGGCACCACACATCTTTTCAGTTATCATAATTTGAACATGAAATAGGATTCTATTTACTATGGCCCATTTGCTTCCCATTGGAAGCACTCGAATGCTTTTATTAATTTGATTTCCAATAGTTGTACACTCAGAAGATGTAACCTTAAGTTTTAATCAGGACCACAGCTGTAAAAACACAATGCTTCAATTTACAATTACCATCTAAAAAATTCCAGAGGCCAGGAGAACAGGAAGAGTTTTGTAAATAAATTTTTCTGTGCCTCAGTAGCAGTTATAGACAGCCATGTTTTTATAGTCACTTCAGCTTCTATCTGAATTAATATAGTTAGTAGTCTTTGTTGGGTTAGGGGATAAGCACTTTCAGGACAAACTATCGCCTTTTAACTTCTCCTAAAATATATACACCTCTTTCCTTCCTTTTGCAATAGCATTTATTCTAAATTTCAAAACAGGCACCATAAAAACAGTATTGTTGATAATACAAAAATTATCTTATACACCTTCAGCAATTAACAGTTGGGCTGTATGTACGAGGTTTGGGAAAAGTCTAAACAACAAGTATAATTTTTTTTAAGATTTTATTTATTTGCTTTTGGAGAGAGTGGAAGGGAGGGGAGAGAGAGGGAGATACATCAATTCATTGCCTCTCACATTCTCCCATCTGGGGACCTGGCCCACAACCCAGGCTTGTGTCCTGACTGGAAATCAAACTGGCCACCTTTTGGTTCGCAGGCCAGCACTCAATCCACTGAGCCACACCAGCCAGAGCTAAAACAAGTATAATTATTGCCCTGGCTGGCGTAGCTCAGTGGATTGAGTGAGGGCCTGCAAACCAAGTGATCGTAGTTCAATTCCCAGTCAGGGCACATGCCTGGGTTGCAGGCCAATTCCCAGTGGGGGACCCACAAGAGGCAACCATACATTGATACTTCTCTCCCTCTCTCCTTCCCTTCCCCTCTAAAGATAAATAAATAAAATCTTTTTAAAAAAGATTAACAGACAGGTAAAGACAAACAGTGTTTAACATTAATTTGTAGGCCTTTTGTGTCAAAAACAGGGGCAGTTAAGCCTTCCAACAACATTGGGAAGTCTTTAATGTCTTTTCCAATGGAAAAAATCTCCTGGCTATAAGTTGTGATCTTTGAAGTCTTTGACTCCTGGAAGCACAGTGTGAAATATTAGTAATTCATTTGTACTTATAAGCTGGTTAATGAGCTCTTGATAATAATGCAGAATGCCTCCTTTTAACTAAGTTGATTCTTATGACCCTTTATCTAGATTCATAGAGTGGCTAGTGATGATTTCATGAAGAGTAAGTCTATGTTTACCACAGATTTCAGGTTGAGAAGTACTATAAGGAGAGTTTCTGGTCAAGGGAGATTAACAGCTTCTGAAAATTCACCTAGTTGAGTTTTAATTGTATGATTTGTATGTTCTACCAATCCAGACAACCAGGGGTGATAAGCACAATGAAAATACTGTAGAATAGGACAAATATTGCAAATAAATTGCATTATTTGTCTAGTAAAGGAACCCCTCAGTCACCAATTCAGAGGGAATTCCTCAATTGAGAATTAATTAATTTTTTAAAAATTATTTGCTGCCCTAGCTGGTGTGGCTCAGTGGATTGAGCACTTGCCTGAAAACCAAAGGGTTGCTGATTTGATTCCCAGTCAGGGCACATGCCTGGGTTGCAGGCCAGGTCCCCAGATGGGGGTGCATGAGATGCAACCACACATTGATGTTTCTCTCCCTGTCTTTCTCCTTCCCTTCTCCTCTCTCTAGAAATAAATAAATAAAATCTTTGTTTAAATAATAAATAAAAATAATCTACCTACTATTGAATGTGTTGCTCTCCTGCAAGGGAATGCCTCAACCCATACAAAATCATAGCTAATAATTTTTTGTATTCTTGAGATGGTGGCATTTGGGTAAAATCCAATTACCATACTTCAACTGGATCTAAAGGAAGTAGGAAATATCCTTGGGACCAATGGAATGATTGTCCAGGGTTATATTTTGACAGATAGAATATCTGCTATATACTTTATGAGCTACAGTGGTAGTAATATTGTTCACTCCATGAAATCATCTTTTAGGGCTCTAATTTTAACTTATCTACATGTTAAAGTACAGTGTAGGTAATTAAGCTCCTAGAAGTAAGATTGGTTTCTGATTGGGTCCAAGCCATGTCTCTTTGTCTGGGACAAAGTTTCCCCCTTTTGTTGCCATGTTCTGTTTTCCTCTGCAGCTGCCCATTGGAACTGTAAAAGAGTGTTTTTTTATGGATTTAATAGTAAGCAAGGGGCATTTTCAGGTAATTTGGCTGTTTAATGCTGCCTGTATAGCTGCAGCATCAGCTAAATACTGTCCTTTTGTTTTCATGGTGGCAGCTTTAGAAAGCCCTGGAATTTTTGATAATTGCCAACTATTTCAATTTCTGTGACATTTAATAATTTTGCAATCTACTTTCCACTCTTTATGGGCTGCCCTGAGAAAATTAAGAAACCTCACTGCTTCAACAATATTCTAAAGTTGTGAGCAACACCAAAGGCATAGCTATTATCAGTGTAAACATTGGCTATTTGATCTTGAGTCAGTTGACAAATCTGAGTTAAAAAATTAATTAGCCTTGTTGGGCAGATCTTATGCAGGTAAATAAGAGCTTTGTCACATCCACCATGGATGTTATTGCATATCCAGCTCAGTAACATTCTTGTTTATTTTTCATAGATCTATCTGTAAACCAAATTACATCAGCATTATCAAGGAGTTTCCTATAAACCATTCCTAGGAACAAAAAGATGGTCAGGTCAATTTGATTTTAACAAGACTTATAGAAGCTGGGCCATTAATAAAAATTTGGAATACAACTGTGACAATGTCCAGTCAAACCCAGGATTCCTCTAAGCTGCTTTCTTATTTTTGGAAGAGGAAAAGACAGGATTCCTCTGAGTCTCTCAGGGTTAATTAGTAGCCCCTCATTACATATCAGATAACCAAAATATTTTATCTTGGGTAAACAGAATCAGAGCATGTTCTTTGATATTCTATTGTGTTCTTTGGGGAATCTGGTAATTTCCTATAGTATAAACTAAATTATGCTCATATTGGATTAGAGTGGAATCTGTAGGAAATTTAACATCATCTAAATCGGCTTTTAGTATCTAAGACAATAGGTGGGACTCTCCCATGTATACCTGGGGCATTACTGTCCAAGTAAACTTGTAATCTTCCCATGTGAAAGCAAAGAAATATACAAATAGAACATTATTATTATTATTATTAATTTGGCAAAGCTTCCCCTGTAACTTCAAGCATCTCAAATAAGTTTTGAATTTTTCCTCTATAAGGAGAGAGAGTAAATCCTTGAGGTATTCCAGGGCCCCCTGGGATAACTCAAAATCATTTCTCAGTTTAAAAATTCTCTTAAAATTTAAACTTTGGGAAGGTTTATCAAATAAACTTAACCAAAAGACCATAACATAAATCTTTTTTGTAAATCTGGGTAAAATAAGCACATATTTTATGGTAATAACTTGAAAAGACATCAATCAAACTTAAACCAGCTCAAATATTTTGTCTGGACCACAGGATCCTGCTTAATCTCTTTATGCCAATAAAATATTGCACCCTAGTAATGCCATCTGGAGGCAGGAAAAAGAAACACACTACACATAATATACAAATGAACACAAGACCACACACATAATCTGAATTACTAATTTTTGTAAAGACACAAGATTTTTCTCATTTGGTAACTTTTGAGAAGACTGCAAAATGGAGAGAAGTTCCTAAACAAAAGCAGGAAGACCTATTGAGACTTTCAATAAAAGCTTCAAGGGCTGTGACTGTGTGACAGTGTGGTGGAAATAAAGGAAAACTCAATCTAAGGAATTAAGCAACAGGAGAGAGACTGCTTGGGGGGTGGTTCTTTACAAACTTTAAACTTCGACAAACTTCTATAACCTTCACAACTTTCTACAAACCTTTTTACAACTTTCATATTTTCACAAACTTCTTACCCATTCAGAAATAACCATCTTTAGAGCAATGCACTTTCTTCCTTTGCCCTCAAAAGTACTTCCATACCATGCCTTCTATCACCAAAACCATGCAATTTCTTTCCAACTTAATTTGTTTTTTTCTTTCCAACTTAATTTAAAATTTTAACTTTTAGAAACCTCAATTTCCCATGATAACCAAAAATAAGTAGCCAGTATTCCCTAGATTGACTTATATGAATATATTTCATAACCAATAGAAACAAAGATTCCTCTATTGGCAAATACACTCACTTTCAAGAAACACGCCTCTAACAAAGACATTTACTAACAAGACACGCATTAACAGCTCCAAATCCACTCCACAGCCTCTCTTCAACAAAAGCCAAAAGCAGGGGAACCCAAGACTTGTCTAACAATCAATGTTTTAGCGTTTCAAAATATCTACATACCAAATAACTTTATTTTTTATTAAAGATTTTATTTATTTGTTTTTAGAGAGAAGGGAAGGGAGGGAGAGAGGTAGAAAAATATCAAAGTGTGAGAGATACATCAATTGGTTGCCTCTCACATGCCCCCAAATGAGGACCCTGCCTGTTACCCAGGCATGTGCCTTGGCTGGGAATTGAACAGGCAACCTTTCAGTTCTCAGGCTGGCACTCAGTCCACTGAGCCACACCAGCCAGGGCGTAGATATCCAATAACTTTAATTGAAATTTACTAATTTAGAAAGGAATAGCTTAAGTAAATTAAAATTGATGTGATCAGACATGGCTAAGATTTTTTTCAACTTTTTTTAACAAGAATTACCTTCCAAAAAATTTTCATTTTAAGAAATGGTCCAGATAAGAGATTTTGCAGCATGGATGGACTGGAGAACATTATGTTAGTGAAATAAGTCAGTCAGAGAAAGACAAATATGATACAATTTCACTCACATGTGGAATCTAATAAACAAACTGAACTAACAAGCAAAATAGACACAGACATACAGATGGAGAACAGGATGACAGCTGAGGAAGATGGAGTTTATGAAAGACTCATGGATATGGACAACAGTGTGGTGATTGCAGAGGGGGTATAAAGAAGCTAAATAGTAATGGAAAAACTACAATAAATTTTTTTTAAAGAAAGTGTTTTTGGAGACCAGGTACACTGTATTTGCATTTCAAACACAGACTCACAGACTTTGGTTTCAGAGTTGTAGAGGGGAGAAGTGAGATATTGGCATTTATCAGCTTCAGAAGCTTTTAGTTCAGAGACATTCTGTACACTTTCTTATTAACTTTTAAAAAATTTATCTGTGCTCCTCTAGAAGCTTTTAATTACCAAATCAATATACACTGCTCATTCATTGTTTAGTTTCAGAGCCGGTATTTTCTAATTTTGCATGCAAAAAATTAATTTAGGCACCAAAAGAATACTGCATTTGGGCCATTTTAGGCTGATATCACTTCTAGTTAAATCGTCACATTTCTGTAAAGTACTTGCAAGTCAAGGCCTTCTACCAGGAGTATTAGTGAGGGCTAACGTCTAGGAGTTCTGGCCTTGGATGCACAATTTCTCATGTTAATTTTAGTTTTATGTTGGAATCTGTAGAGTCTGTACTTCAGACTCTCAGAAAGCAATTCCAATTGAAAAACTAAAGTTAAAAACCAGCCACTCGTTTTTTTCCTCCAGTCCTGCCTGAGCCTGGGTTCTATCAACACTTAATCTTAGTTGCACCTTGAGGATTTAAAAGGACAGCTCAAATAAGGGCAGGGCCTCATCCCTTAAAACAGGGAAGTCTGGAATTCCAATTGAAATTTACCCAAGTTCACCCTTTGCAAACAATGGGTGAGGCACAATGGGCCCCTCCAGGTACCTAGCATGAGTCTGGGTCTACAAGGTGGTTCTAGATGGGCTTTTTTGGAATCCTGATGATTACGGCCAGTAAATGTCAATGTAAAAAACACTCAAATCCACAGATAATTTTTGAGTTTATTTGAGCCAAACTGACAAGAATGACTGGGAAGCAAAACCTCAATGGATTGAGAAAACATTCCTAATATTTATTCTACGGGCTCCCTCCTTCCAAAGGACTTGGTTGTATCTCTACACTGAAGGTTGCAGTTCCCCTCAAAGTGTCTTTCTGTACTTGTTCCAGTTATTATTGCTAAGAACTAAACTACCTCAAAACTTAGTGAAGTAAAAACAACCATTTTGTTTTATTCATGGATTCTGTGGGTCAGGACTTTGAACAGGGCACAACAGGGATAACCTGTCTCTGTTCCACAATATTTGGGGCCTCGGCTGGGAAGATTAGACAGCTAGAGGCTGAATTATCTGGCAGCATCTTCAATTGCATGACTGGTGGTTGGTGCTGACTAACCTAACTAGGACAGTATCTGAGGCTGTTGACTGAACTAACTTTAAATGGCCTCTCCATGAGGCCTCGGCTTCTCATAGTGTGACAGTCTCAAGGTAGTTAAACTTCTTTTTTGTATTGTTGTTCAGTTACAGTTGTACCAATATTTCCCCCGTTGTTCTACCCTACCCCACCAATGCCCCCTCCCTCAGTCAGTCCCCACCCTGTTGTCCATTACCATGGGTCTTTTATATATGTTCATTGTCAAGGTAGTTAAACTTCTTATGTGGCATCTTAGGCACTCTAAGTGTGATTGCTCCAGCTAACAAGGTGGAGAATACATTACCTTTTCTGATCTATTCTTCTAAGTCACATGGTATTACTGCCAAGACATTCTATTAGTTATAAGCAAGTCACACATTCACTCAGATTCAAGAGGAACAGACATAGACCCCATTTCTCAATAGGAGTAGTGTAAAGAATTTGTGGTTATTTTTGTAATACACTACAAGAATCTACCTAACTCTCTCCTTTAGGATTCTTCTCCTTCTCTCATCCCTCCAGGCCTAGTGGTAAAATGGTAAAACCATGCCCGCACCTTCCTACCTAGGACCTTTATTAAACTTTCCTCAAATTATCCTAACTTGAGTGTTACCTGTTTCTTGTCGGAACCCTGTCTCATACAGTAATGGGTGCCATATGCAGCCCTAGGAAACAAACTTCCAAAATGGAATTCTAGGATTATGTTACTAATATATTCAAGGCATGTAGGCATAATTTCCTTGCTTAGGGAGAAGGTTGGGTGTGGCATCACTAGTTATATTATAGGATGAGTTACAGATGGTGAAGAAGACATTGGGAGATTAAATTGACAGTAGCATTTAGTCACTGTGGCAACAAGTGTAGCATCACCTGATTGTAGAATGAGTTTTCTTTTTATGGCCCTTCTTTTTATGGTATACATAGGGAGAATGAATTAAATGTTGTGAATATACATAAAAAAGAACACCCATGAACATACATGGAGAATCAGGACACATCCATGGAGCTGTGGAGGAGTCTTCGTATCCTGTGGTAATAGGCAGATACTTGGTCTTAAGACCAAGTCTTACTACTTGGTCTTAAGACCAAGTCTTACTACTTGGTCTTAAGACCAAGTCTAGGGGCTGAGCATATGAACTGCATAGTTGCAGAGACAATTAAATGCTCAACCCCAGAAGGTCTATTATGCTAGGGTAAGGGCACTTCTGGAAAGAAGAACTCTGAGACCTGGTATGGGTACATTCAGGTAGGCACGGATAAGGCTGAGAATTGCAAAACCTCCATACTCCCCTGAACCTCCTTTGCCTAAGAAGGCAACCTTTCTCCAGTCTCTGAAGCAGTCATCCTTTCTCTGCATAAAAGTCTCTCAGTGACTACACCTGGAAGAGTTGACTAGTGACCCTGTTTGGTTACTATA
Organism: Carollia perspicillata; assembly: GCA_004027735.1. Taxonomy (NCBI): domain Eukaryota; kingdom Metazoa; phylum Chordata; class Mammalia; order Chiroptera; family Phyllostomidae; genus Carollia; species Carollia perspicillata. Next base: position 7,528 of record PVKM010027363.1, on the reverse strand, counting down.
AAATCCAGAAGAATCATGGGAAAATAACAGATTATCACAAATTTAATCAGGTAGTGATGAAAAAATTGCAATTCCAGATGTGATATCTTCTCTGGAACAAATTAACACAGAACTAGGCAACTGATATGGAACTTTTGACTGGGAAAATGTTTCTTCATTCTGAACTATTTGCATTTATACAGTAGAAACAAAAGTAATATTAACTGTATTGTTCATGTCTCAGGGTGATGTCAGCTTCCTTGTTCTTTGTCATAATATAGACCCAAATTAATCCAAACATCTTGATACCACACAAAAACACCATACTGGTCCATTACATTAATGACAATATGCTGATAGGACATGCTAAGCAGGAAATAGCAAGCAACCTAAATGTATCTATGATTAATATATTAATATACATACACATAGACACAAGTCACATATACAAGTATACAGGGTCCAGCAGAAGTAAGGCCTGCTTCAGTGTGGTTGGTAGAGTAATAACATGGGTGTAATAATTTATAGTTTTAATTTGAATATTTCACCTAAAATGTCACATGGTATGCTTAAGTGTGATATTGTTGTGTCACAGAATTATATGCTTATGATTGTGTAATAAAAGATTTTGTAACAAAAAGGGGCATTATTTGTGCCAGACCCTGTATATAATGTATATATATAATAAGACTACCTTGTTTCTGACTTCAATGAGGATGGATCCCATATTTCATTATTTAACATAATGTTCACTGTTAGTTTCAAACGAATGAATACCTTTTATCATGTTTAAAAAGTTTCCTTCTATTCTTACCTCCTTTGGAATGTCTGCAGAATGTCATCAAATGCTTTTGGAGCATCTTTCATATGATCACATTTCAGATTATACTTACACTCAATGGTGTGCTGGGGAATGTTAACATCTGGCTCTGGGGCAAAATGCAGGGGGGCAGCTATTAGAGGGAAAGCCCTTATCTGGAGCCCTGATCTATGATGTAAATATTCCCATCATACCAGGCTCCAAGCTGCTGGTATAACATCACTGAATGTAGATTTGGAACACATGAGCATAGCTGGCTTTCACAAGCCAGTACCAGCAAGCTCCAGCACAGTGCTGTGCTGCATTCCTGGGAAAACTGCTCTCTGTCATAGTGTATTAATCATTTAAAACTTATCTGGATCTAATTTGCCTAATTTGCTAGCATCCTATTTAGAATTTTTCTATCTATACTAATCAATAAAACTGGTTTACCTTTTTCAGAGGCTCTATTTATCAGGTTTTGGCATGAAAGTTATACTAAACTTGAAAATAAAGTAGAAAAGCTTCCATTTTCCATTACACTATTACTCTGAAATAGTTTAATTAATATAGTAATCATGTGTTTAATGAAAGTTAGATGGAAAAGTCACTTGAGCCTTGTGCCTTATTTAGGGGTAGATGCTTCATTATTGGCATTCTCATTTTGTTACCTGTAATGAATTGCTATAAATGTGTACATTAGAGTCCTATCTCCCTTCCCACGCTATGTATGTTTAACTATATACACACATATATATCTCTTTTCCCCCCTTTATCAGAGTTACTAATAAAGTCTATTCTTTTGGAAATTCAAAGAATCAACTGTTGGTCTAAAAATAGAGCATAGACTTTTAAGGTGTTGTCTTATAATTCAGTAATTTCTGTTCAAAACTTTAAAAACTGTCTTTCACTTTCTATTGGTGTATTTTTCTTTCCTAGAATCTGCAGTTGAATGACTAGTTCATTTATTGTCAATCTTTTTTTTAATTTTAAGTGTGTTCAAGTACAGTTTTCTGCCTTTTCCCATCATCTCAGCCCACCCCCACCAGCCCTCCCCACCTGCCTCCCATTTCCACGCACCCCCATTATTGTCCATGTGTCCTTTATACTTGTTCCTGCAAACCCTTCCCCTTTTCCCCTGAAATTCCCTCCCTTCTCCCCTCTGGTCACTGTCAACCTGTTCTCAATTTCAGTGTCTTTGGTTATATTTTGCTTGCTTGTTTGTTTTGTTGATTAGGTTCCTGTTAAAGGTGAGATCATATGGTATTTGTCTTTTACCGCCTGGCTTATTTCACTTAGCATAATGCTTTCCAGTTCCATCCATGCTGTTGCATAGGGTAGGAGCTCCTTCTTTCTTTCTGCTGCATAGAATTCCATTGTGTAAATGTACCATAGTTATTTCATCCATTCATTTACTGATGGGCACCTAGGGTGTTTCCAGCACTTGGCTATTATAAATTGTGCTGCTATGAACATTGGGGTGCATAGGTTCTTTGGATTGGTGTTTCAGGGTTCTTAGAATACAATCCTAGCAGTGGAATTGCTGGGTCCAAAGGAAGTTCCATTTTTAGTTTTCTGAGAAAATTCCATGCTGTTTTCCATAGTGGTTGCACCAGTCTGTATTCCCACCAACAGTGCACTAGGGTTCCCTTTTCTCCACAACCTCTCCAACACTTGTTATTTGTTGCTTTGTTTATGATGGCCATTCTATCATCAATCTTTCTTATTCAATGATAAGGATAAAATAGTTATTAACTATTCTCATAAGGGTCATTAGTTTAAGTTATTGAGTATGGTTGACCCTTGAACAACTCAGAGGGTTGGGGTGCCCATGACCCATGCAGTTGAAAATCCATTTGTAACTTAAAGATGGCTCTCCACGTACATGGAATCCCAGTTGCTAGTTGACCTTTGAACAATATGGGTTTGAACTGCATAGGTCAACTGAAAACATCTGGCTATAAGTGGACCAGTGCAGTTTGAGGGCCAAAGGTAGTATGTTCTAGGTTCAAGCAAAGGGTGAGCAAACTAGAACCCGTGGATTTGGACTTATGTGTAACCTGCTTTTGTATGGACTGAGTTAAGAATGGTTTTTTACATGTTTAAAGTTGCAAAAACAAAGAAAACTATGCAACAGAGACCATTTTTGGCCTTAAAAGGTTAAAATATCTCCATCTGGTCCTTTACAGAAAGTCTATGGACTGGTGGTCTAGTGTAATGGCAGTAGAGATACCAGACAGTTAACATTGTCTGGAACCCTTCCAACCCAGAGCTTGCCTAATTTATTAAATTTCCATGTTAGTAATCTTCCTCCAGTGTAGTATTTCTCAAATGTTTTTATATCTTTGCACCACTCACATACAAAATATTTTTCACAAGAAATATTTTTTATCATAGAAGTTCCTCATAAAGGAGGGAAAGGGGAACCCCCAACACCCTTTAAAGGTCGGTGATTTACTGCCTCCATTTTTTAAAGGTTTTATTTATTTTTAGATGGAGGGTAAGAGAGAAGAGGGAGAAACATCAACGTGTGGTTGCCTCTCCACATGCCCTCTACTGGGAACATGGTCCAAAACCCAGGCATATGCCCTGACTGGGAATCAAACCAGCGACCCTTTGGTTCACTGGCCTGTACTCAATCCACTGAGCCACACTAAACAGGGCTACTGTCACCATTTTCAGGTTTATAATATTCTAAATGTTAATTTCGAATTGCCAATGAATATTTCAATGATGCAGATCTTTCCCTCTGGTTTTCAAGTTAAAAAGAAGACTATGTCCTTTAAAATATTTATTTTTGGTCATGTTAGAAATCAGTATCAAATTAATATCAAAATTAACTTTGATATTAAGTTGGTATGTAGCAAGAGAACTCTGTCAAAACCAATGAAATCCGACCTTGGTCCAGCTATCCCTACTATAAAATTTCTGAAGGACATAAATAAATGAGGCAATGGCAAATGGAAAACAATTTGTAGTGCTTCCTAAAATTATACTTGTATATCCAAATACTTGCCTATCTGGCAATCCCCTCCACCTACCTCCTCAATGCAAGTTTAGATCAGAGGCCTAAGAAGGACTTTTCTTAACCCCAAATCCAAATACTATCACCAGTCACATTACATAATTCTTAAGCATTCCTGTCATGAGACAGTAAGGCAGCAGGCCAGGCTTGCAGCCCAGGGTGAGGAGTGTACCAGAAAAAGCAAAAGCACAGAGGAGCATGGACCCTTACCACTTTTTCAGTAAACTGGACTAGGCTTTTGGGGCTCCAAAGGACCTTTCTTGGTAGCCAAGTGAAAGCACAGGACTCATGGCTCAATCTGTCTCAAACAGGTGTGTCCTGTAGATCCTTACCTATTGCTTCCACACTGTTGAAACAGAAACAGAAAATACCCCAAAAGTCCCACCCATTTTAGGGCACTTAACTCATAGTGACAACTGTCTACATATTCACTCCCCCAAAAAACTGCAAAACAAAAACCTATTCCCAAACTGTGTCCTTAGATCTATCCTAAAAGATTAGTACTGTACACAACTTCCGGTTAAAAAATGCATTTTCCCAAAGCTGAATGATTGAGATTATACTATGAAGAGTTCTTATTATCACTTTTGAAACTGTAAAGAAAATAAAACTGAATTTGAAAAAAGCAGCTAAGTGGGTTTGCATGTAACATTTGAATCAAAAAGCCTTGGAAATTTGGTGTTTTAAAATGGACCACCATTGTGGTTTTGAGGAACAACGACACTGGCTTGCATATAAATAATCACACGACACCAAAGAACCATGCTGATTTTACATATTTGAGATAAATAAGAGTTGCAGAAAGATCCCTACTACAAATTAAAATGGTTATGTGGATTAGAAGTACCTCTCAGAATAGAACATAAATGTGAATTTCAATGCACACCTCACACATTTGTGTTGGGCCCCCCACCCCCTCAATCCACCCCCCCAACCCAACCCTAACCTAGATACATTTGTATTGATGTTGTCTCAGTAAGGACCACATCACAAATTCTCTCTGTAGATTCCTTGTCTGACATAGCCCACACACTAGGCACACTGTCAATTTCAAATACATAAATACATCTCAAAACTGAAAAAGAACTGTTTCTGCTTTCTGACTCTTTAACAGGTAGATGTTATACCCATTTTATAGATTAAGGATATCTAAACCACAAATTAGCATTGTAATGGCTTTATCATGGATTTAGGGCTATAGCAATTATTGTATGAATCAGATTCCCATGAACACATGGGGCAGATAAAAGGAAGAAATGGGTGATCACCTAGCCAGATATAGAAATACACCAAGAAACTAGTCACAGTTTTAAAAAATCACATAGCTTAAGTATTTTGACAACTGTGCAAAATAAAATCCTGACAATGAAATGAAGATGGCGGGGGTGTGGGAAGGGGGCATGGGGCAGGGCAACGGGTGGAAGAGGAAATGGATAGATATAAGGATTCTCATATTTATGTTGCAGTTTTGGGGAGGCGAGGCATGTGTTCTATTCCGATCTTACCATATTGTCTTTTTTCCCACTGCTGTGGGAATAAGTCTTTTTGGTGGCAAGAGGAATAAGCTAAACCAAGCTAGAACTGCTGTGACCAATGTCTTTTATTTTCCCCCAAATGCAAAGGTAGATGCATAAGGTCTGGTAACAGGCAAAAAGTCTCTTGGTTAACGTGAGTCATCAGATCCCCTGTCCTGAGGGGGAGATGGTTTCTTGCAGAACGAGGTGAAGGAGGTGGTTCTGCTCGGCACTCAACAGTGGCCACATCTCCACCTGCAGTGATTTGATGGCTTCCGTGTCCTTTTCGTGGGTAGCCATGACCAAGGACTGGAGCAGCAGGAAGAGCTCCTCGGGAAGCTGGCCACTGGTCTCCTGCCCATGGCTGTCGAAAGCCTCCCAGGAGTATTTCTCCAAGGTGTGGGCATGCTCTGGGAGGAGCTTAGCGGGCGGTGGTTGCAGAAGCAGCAGCAGCAGCACGCGGGACACCTCGCAGCGGACCAGGATGTCTGAGAAGGCGCCCAGTACTGCGGGAGAGGGCGCGGCCACAGAGCCCGCACTCGGAGGGAGCAGCGCGGCCTGCAGGGCTGGGGACGAGCCGAGTCCATGCTGGAGGCCTAATGGCTGCGGCTGTACCTGAGGCTGTGGCTGCAGCGGGACCGGCGGCAACGGCTGCACCGGGTGGCTACCGTGCTCCCGCGCCAGGCGTTGCATGCGCGTGAAGAGTGCTAAGGCGCCATTGTAGTCGCGCGCCAACAGCTGGCAGGAGGCGGCGTCGCCGAGCGCCTGCAGCGCGGCCAGGGGCAGCTGGGGCAGCTGCAGTTGGGCGGCACGCTGGAAGTGGACAGCGGCAGCGGCCGGCTGACCCAGGTCGCGCAGGGCGGCGGCCAGCTCCAGGCAGAGGGCGGCAGCGGCGGCAGGCTGGCCCAACTCAAGGTGCAGGCGCACAGCAGCACCCAGGGCGCTGGCTGCCGCCTGCAGCGGCTCCCCGTAGGCGGCGGGGCAGACGAGGCGCTGGCGTGCTTCGCGCTCCTGCCGCAGGAAGAGACGGGCGGCCTCGGTGAGGGCCAGAGCTTCCCCGGGCCCGTGGAAGAGCGCCTGATGGCAGCGCGCAACCGCCAGCTGGCACCAGGCCGCGTAAGGCAGGCACTCCTGAGCACGCAGCTCTCGGCCCAGTTGTCCGAACTGCTCGCCGGCCTCTGCCACGTTAGGCTTCCGCAGGAACCGCTTTTTCAGCTTGTTTGACACCTGACGATACCTGGCCAGGAAGTCCCCGGCATCGGGCCCCTGGCCCGAGCCTCCCAAACCGCTCGCGGATGCCGCCATGTTCCTAGCCCTAGCGCTTCCGGGCGCGCCTACGCAGCTGGTGAACGTGCTAGTGCTGGCGGTTGGCTGCGACGTGCCCTGCGTCCGGCGAGAGCTCGCGGTGCGACCTCGCCCGCACCTAAGCCTGGAGCCCCCTCGTTGCCTTAGTGATATGCAAAATATCGGGTTCCTGAGGCGGGGCCTGGCCCAGCGCCTCTGTTGCTAGGTGACAGCTTGTTTACTCAGGTTGCTAAGGGTGTTTCCTAGCATCACTAAGGGACGCGGAGTCAAACTAAACTCGTGATCCCCTGTGACCATCATTGCGATTTTGCATCTTTCTTGATTGCCCTCCACCCACTCTCCTCAATCTTCCCGTCCACCCACTGCCCCTCTGGAGTCCATGCCAACCCCTTTGTCCCCTCCTCCATCCTGCACCCTGGTTGACATGACACATTCACCCCATCACGATGCCTTAGTCATGGTCTAAGTACTCCACCCCCACGAACGCCAGCCTTCGGGGGATTTTGATGGGCTTTGACTTGCTCAGAGGCCATGGGGGAGTCTTCCCCACCCCATCCTCACAGCCATCTCAGGCAGCCTCTCCCACCCAGGGCCACGCCCTGCACTTGTCACCTCCAGAGGCTGCTCTTCTCGCCATCCCTGACTCCACCCTCACCCGCTGGCAGACACCACCCTGATCCGCGCCCTGATCCCTCCAATGAGTTCCGTCCCTCAACCACCACGCAGACACAGTGACCGAAGCAGGCACATGGGTTTCTTTCCAGTGTAAACAGTTTATTTTCAATGGCTTTGCCCAAGGCACGAGCCAGGCACAGGCTGCTTGGGCTGTGAACAGGCCTGGCGCCCTGGGGTTGAGGCCCGGAGGACCCGTGTCCTGTTGGGCAGCTACTGCCAGCCCGGGGCCAC
>PVKM010027362.1:0-18659 GCA_004027735.1 Carollia perspicillata | reverse complement strand
ATCAATGGTGCTGAAGCTGAGAAATCCTGGTCTACAAAATGTACGAATTATCTCTAAAAGGACACTGAAAAGATGCCTCTTGGAAGGGAGAATGACGACACGATGGCTGGGGTAAGAGAGTGGCTTCCTTTTCAGGGAGGACCCCATTGTAGTATTTGAACTTGGGGAGCATCTGCAATCTTGCTCCCCAGCACACGTCATCAGATTGGCTCAAATACACTCTTAAATTAAAAAAAAGCATTAGCATGTTTTACTTTTAAAACAAAACCCCCTAAATAATGAAAAGAATACTGTTTATCACAAACTAAATTCATTGTGAAAATACAACTTTTTTTTGCCAAGTACAAAACCTGTTTGATTGGTTTTACTTACGTGTTCAGGCTTATCTTGAAGAAGTTGTTTTATCTTGTTTACCGCCGAAGGTGTCTGAAAAAGACAATGTTGAGTTTTTAGCTATAAAATCTTCATTCTTCAAAGCCTTATGAGACTACGCAAGTCTACCCTTAGGAAATTCATGGGATAAGTTTGTGTTTCATTCTCACCTGTGTACCTTGTAGATTTTATACACAATATATGAACTCTACTCAATAAAGTCATGCTCTTTATTTTAAAAATATCTTCTGGCAACAACTCCTTCCCCTTGCTCCCCTGAGCGAATGTCCACTCCCTGTCAATCTCCACGGCACCATCTCCTTCCATCACGAAAGCCATCTCTCTGGGCAGCATCTGTTCTGTGCTCCTACTGTATGCCCAGCAATAAACAACTGTCTGACACACAGAAGGTGCTCAATAAACCGAGGAATGAATCAAGTACCTCGCTGAAAAAACCCACCTTCAGGCCCTTTTCCTGTTGATTATTAACCCCACTGCTCCTCTGCTTACCCAAGCCCATGTCAAATCCATCGGACCGCATTCCTCGGTGAAATGCTACCTGCGACAAAGAACCCAGAGTGTGCCTCCTGGTCCAGTCGCACCAAGATTTCAGACTCTAAAGTTGGTTTCAATCAGTGTTTCAGGGCATTTAAGCTAGTCATCAAAATAAACAACAACGGGGAGGAGTCTTTTAAACAATAATGGGGAGAAATGCTTTTAACCTAGCCCAGTTGTCCTCAAAATAAGAAAAGCATCACAAGGTATTGCATGGTACAGGTGTGTTCCATCCACACCTTTCTTGAGATGGAGGCTGTTCCAGACAGAGGCTGTTCCAGGGCATTCACGGTCCACCTCCAAGCTGTGTCCCAGCCCATCACTTGGCTTAAGTGGGTGTAAGAGTCCCTCTTCCTCAGGGTTCACGAAGAGCATTTAGGACCGTGCCAAATACAAGCCAGCTGTTGTTACAATGAAGAAATCATGCCCTTCCTACTTTATTAGTCCCTCCAGCTGGCAATGCTGGGCTGGTCCTCCAGTTTTCTGTATTGGCACTTCCTGGTTTGTGATACCCCGGACAGTGGACATCACGACCTCTGACTGGGTGCTAACTGCAGCCAGAACCAAGCCTGTGCTGGGGGAGCAGAGCCGACGGACGGCGCCAGAGCGTGAGCTTCCGCTTTGTCTGGTGGGGCTCGACCAGATGAGGATGTTGAAGCAAAGTCTGGACCCAAATTACGAAGTCGAGACTAGCATTTTTAAAACATAGAAGAGAACACAAAACAGAAAACAATGCATAGCACTTGCTAAAGATGAATGTGAAACTTTGACTTCAGTTATTAATGTACAGTGAGTATGTGTACGTATATGCCTTACTGTGCATCACCGTAAAAAAATGAAATAAATCACTACCAGAAGGTGTTCATGAGGGTCTTTTCTTATGATTTTATCAGAACAGGAGGCAAGCAGCCCAACGAGACAAGAAATAGTATGCAGGGGGAGAAAGAAGGAAACGCTGAAGAGAACAAACATGGCTTTTATTTTTTGGAAACCATAGCACACCGACCCCAAATAGTTAGAGAAATGTGAATAAGAATTTTTAAGTGCTCATTTACCCTTCTCAACGACTGCCAGTAAAAACTAGCTTCCATAATTTACATGGTTGTATTTCCCACATGAGTCCTGAAGAAATTAATATAATTGTCAAAAAGCAAAAGATATCTGATAAGTTACATAAAAAAGGCTCAGCCATGGGAAAATATTCCTTGCAAGTACAACCCAAGGCACGGCCTTGGCTTAAAGTTGGGGGTCAGAGGTGCAGAGGGCGCACTGCCGCGTGACGCACACAGAACACAAGGGGCCTGTGCTCACCGAGCTGCCAACGAGCCCCAAGGGTTTTTATCTCCAAGGGATTTTCTAAGTGATCTAATTGAGTTTTACAAAATAGCATTTTCTTCTTTCCTTAACTCTTAGTAGAAAACACAGGAACCCAGGCATGTCTGAATTTTCCTGTGTCAGGCAAATACCAGATATACTCCTTTGGGAGGAGGTGTTGCTAATGATGGATAACCTAGCTAAGTACTCATTTAAGGGGAAAGATATGATTATTATAGCTTTCCAAGTGATGGATCTGATTTTCAGAACAAGTCAGAATGACTGAACAGGGAACATTTAGGACTAAAAGAAAACTTCTGGCTAAAAAAGGTATTTTTTTGTGTCTTAGGACCAGGCAGAAGCTTAGATGCTTACTTGGCTCTAACTCTACTTGCTCCAACTCTACTCCAGCAACTCTGCACTTAAAATCAACCTGGGAAATAGCACGGAAACTTCCACCAAATGATACGCTGCAAGCCCACCAGCCTTTCCATTTCACTGCATTTCCCCAAACAGCTAAGAAACCCATACTTGTCCAAGAAATTTATGTATAATTAATGACTCTAAGTCACCTGAGATTTGGCCAGTGAAGACTTAAGAGATTCTTAAAACTCAATGGTATATGATAGTTTGTAATCTACTAATATGTGTATTGCAGAGTAAGATATTCTTTCAGATGAAAGAACAATCTTTGAGTGAGACAGTTCAGCCTTTTCAAAAAGGACTGCCAGCCCTGCTCAGTCGGCTGGAGAGCGGTCCCCATGTCCGGGGATTGGGGGCCTGACCCTCACCAGGGCACATGCAGGAGTCAACCAGAGAACGCATGAATGGGTGGAACAGCACATCAGTAGTTCCCTCCCTTCCTTCCTCTTTCTCTAAAATCAATTAATACAAATTAAAAAAAAATTTCCAGTCATTTCTGTGTTAAAATTGTTGGGGAAGATACTGTAGATGATGCATTTTTCACCTACTTCATGGCAACACACTTTTATTCAATGCCAATGGGTTTCTACTCCTTGTAGCAGAAAACTTGTCATCCTCAATCCTGTTCCTTAAGTAATTACCCAGGCAATTTTCACTGCTTGCTGCTTAAGAAAATAAAATTAAAACCCAAAGTTACCTCCATAATTATATATAGTAAACATGTACCAACAACTACAATTTATTTTAATTTCATTACAAATACAGCGTTTTAAGGTTTAAAAGATGGTGGATAAATAGCAGCCAATGAACAAATTACAGTGTATTTTGTTTAACTGACTCTTTAACAGCTGTGGATGGCATTGTGGTGCTGTTTTCCTTTGTCTTTTCCTATTCCTGTGTGTGTGTAATCAGACATGTATATGTGACTTTGTAGCCTACATACTAAAAGGTTAACGTATGTTTCTTATTTGAGCCCTGGCTGGGTAGCTTAGCTGGTTAGAGCGTGATCTAACCAACTAAGGGTCTGATCCCTGGTCAGGGCTCATTCAACAATCAACCACTGAATGCATAAGGAAGTGGAACAACAAATCTACGTTTCTCTCTCTTTTCCTCCACCCCCCCCCTCAAAATAAAAAATGTCACAGCAGCCTGTCACCAGTCTTTTTGGTCTTTCTCTCTAGCAAACCACCAATCCTCTCCTTGATTACCATCACTTAATGTGGGTAATTTGGTGATGACAACATGGAACCATGTTTTCATTTCACCAACTCCTGTTCCTAGCCTCTCACTGAGCTCCGATGGGCCGCACAGGTCCAGGGCTTCTCAAAGGCTGCAAACAGGCCAAATTCCTGATGTCAAAACTTGTGTATCTAGGTAACATTGAGCTCTTCTTACCCATTTCACTGAATTATTTCTAGTTTCATTTGCTCTCATGTATTTCCCCTCTTTACCCTTTGATAACTTCACTCCTTTTTCACTTTACAGAACATGTTCAGAGTTAAAAAGGTTTGCACAAACACTTGGAAACTAAGGGCCAACAGCAACACATGCATGCCACAGTGTCTTAAGAGCAGGAAACATGCTCGGATTAAAATGACTGCAAGCCTGTGACTCTATGCTGTTGGCAGAAAGCTGCACTAACGCACTCTTTTCTCTGGCACCAGCTTCTACACAGATCACAGGAAAAAAAGTGAAGTTAGCCAGACAGCGAAGTAGGATGAGTTCAGGTAATGGACTCCTGCGGGTTAACCAGAACAGTTCATCAGAGGCAACGTGGAGCCCTTATGAACTGAGGGCTGACAGCAAAGCAGTGCTGGTGACAGAACTGGCCTGGTAAGTGGTAACACAAGTTGTTCGGTAAGGAGAGCGAGCCCAGGTTTTAGAAGGTGGACGGTGTTATTATTCCTACTAATTCCTAGAGGTGACAGAGACCTAGAGAATGGGAACTATGTAACATTTATTTCTTAGTCTGTTGAACGGAGAGGAAGGGGATGACTCAGAAATTTTAAACAAACCGGTAACCTGTCAAACAGTGGAGAAAAAAAAAAGCATAAAAAAATGTCTCTGCACTTCCTGGCTCTACCATTACTACCGGTAGAATTCTTTTCAATCCTGAATAATTTTTACTGAGATTAAAACGATACACAAAGTGTGAATCATGTCCTCTAGTTCTTGTGATATTAAGACCTTAGAAAATCTGAATAACTGATAGTGTTATCTTTCAAACATGAAAACATGCTTGGTGGCACATAAAAAATATAAAATACAGCATCCTATACAATTGGCATAACCTTCTTATGGGCCTAAAACATCGATTCATTGTAAAAGTTCTCCCACCTGATCATGACTTTCTTCTGTTTTGCTACAAGTAACTTTCCAGCTTATGGCACCACAATGACCAAAATCAATGATTCCATTTAAATAGAGTAATCTATTTTCCTAGTCTCTAGCTAATAAATACTTGCACAAATCCTTAATCAAGGGTGTGCGCGTGTGTGTGAAGAACACTGACCTGATTATAAGCTTTCCAATGAAATTAATCTTTACAAACTGCACAAACCAGTCACTGCTTAATAAATACATGGTTTTCTTTTGGGATGACATGTTTTGGAACTAAACAGAAGTGATGGTTGCACAATATTGTGAATGTACTTAATGCCACTTAATTGAACACTTTAAAATGATTAAATTTACATGAATTTTCCCTTGGTTTAAAATAAAAAGCACACTGTATAGTGCGTCAGGGGTCTAGTATGAGCGCTAAATTCTTTAAGTATCTGCTTTTATACTCTGGTGTCCTCTGAGTTTGTTAGACCTCTCACCCAGAAAACGGTGTAAAAACAAACTCAGGATAAACAACTTTATCCTTTGTTCTTTGAAAGAGCTGACCGAGGCCTAGGAAAATGCAGGCACAGAGGGTATTTCAAAAAGCCTCCGCTAATCCCAACACCAGGAAGTAACCCTTAATGCCCGGCAGCCTTCACCCCAGCAAGGGGGTGGGCTTTGCTGGGGACGCGCTCTCCCTACCAATCACCGCACTTACTCTGCGGTCCACAGGCAACCTCCCGTCCTCCCCAGGGACCTCAAGGGTAAATCGGTTTGTCCACCCAGCTATGCCCCGTGCTTGGGGCGAACGACCTCTAAACCTGCGACCTCAAGCACCGCTACCCTAACTCGCCCACGTAGGTCTTGGGCTCCAGGGAGACTGGTGCGGAGCACACGCACACCACCCCCTCCCCCACACGCGGCGCGCGCGGCTTGATGGGAAACGTAGTCCTCGCAGTGCTGGAGCGCTCGAGGCAGCCCCTCCCGGGTTTATTTTCTTAGCAGGGACGGGGGGGTGGGGGGTTGTGAGGGCGTAAAGCTGCGGACTGGGCCCGGGTTCCCCTGCTCCGCTGTGCCGCGTCCTAACGCCGTGACCTCCCCTCGCGGAACGGAGGTGAACCAATGTCAAGGGCCAGGCCGCGCGCGGTGTCCACTCACCAGAGTGAGGGCGGCTCGAGTTGGCTGTAGCTTCCTCTTGCTCACAGCCCGGACAGTGGCCCGGACTAACGAAGCCGACATCCTCGCCGTCCGGCACCCTGGTGCCTCGGGCCGGAGCTCAGAAGCCTCAGCTTTTCTCCATGGACACAGCAGCGCATTGACGCCACAAGCTCCTGCGCAGGGAACCTCAGGCCCCGCCCTGCACGGGCCCACCCCCGCCGCCGCCATTGGTCGGGCCGTGTGAGTGACGGTAGAAGGGCGGGGCGCAGGCCACGGGCCAGTATCTGCAGCGCAGGGCACCTGGACGAAGGTCCTCGAGGCGGGGGCGCTCTCAGCGCGACGTCCTGAGCAGGGTGGAGCACGTGGAATGCCTTTGGGGGCTCCGAGGGGCGTCGCTCCAGGCTCTGCCCCCTCCGCAAGGTGCATCTCCACCACTTAACGCTGAGGCGTCAACCCAGCACCAGAGGTGGTGCTCTGGAAGGCAGAAAGCGTCCGAGCCCCGAACAGCTGCAGATAGTTGAGTCGTCTTCTTTGGTCCAGCTGGGCAGTTCTTAAAAGAGCGCAGAATTACCGCTGAGTCGTACAATAAATAAAGAGACACCCAACCAGCGTACTGGACTGCTTGGGATGTTGAAGGATGGTACTTAGGCAATTTTTCACTTTAGGTGTTGAGGTCAGAACGCTACACTACATTAAGATGTGCCTGGGCAGCTCTGTGGATACTTAAATTTATAGCGACACCCAAGCTTGATTGAACACCTATTGTCAGACCTTGTTGTGGCTGCTCAGGGGCCCTGCCTTTTAATTCTGTTAACTCAGCAAATATTCCCGAGCACCAGGCTCTATACCTGAACACACACAGGAAGTCTGGTAAACGGAGGACCTACGGAGGAACGGGAAATCCTGGTTGGATGGACGTGCAGTAGGTTAGCAGATGGGAGATCATCAGGATAGATGGGTATTGCTCGTGGAAGTGCTAGAGGCAAAGGGGAAAATGTTCTGTGGCGTGGTGCCGGGAGGATAGATTCTTGCTCAGTGTTTTGATGTGTAAAGAACTAATGGGTGCGGTGTTTTGGAGCTCAGTTTATCTTTAATGCCCCAGAGCCTACAGGATTGTGCAGTTCAACATTCCATTAAGTAGTTCCCTCTCCCTGCTACTGAAATGCAATTGCATTGGCATTAAGAGGATGTAAGTTGTTTTTTCCCCTAAACTCCAAAGTACACAGAAGGAACAGGGATTAGGAGACAGCAGTGTGGTGCGAAGTATTTCACTTCTCACGTCCTTCCTCCTACAGATACTAAGATTAAATGAAAAGCCCTTAGAAGAGTACATGGCACATGGCAGTGCTCAATAAACGTTGCTGATTATTAACGGATATTTAAAGGTGCCACGCATCTTGAAACTACTCCGTATAACACAATGGTGCATACATGCCATTATGTTATTTGTCCAAACCTGTAGAATGAACCACACCGAAAGTGAATTCTAATGTAACCTTTGTATGGACTTGGGTGATAATGGTGTGTTCCTGTAGGTTCATGGGTTGTAGCAAATGTCCCACCCTGGTGCAGGGTGTCCATAGTGGGGGAAGTTGGCTTGTGGGGGCATAATGAAATTCTGTATTTTGTGCTCAATTTTGCTGTGAACCCAAATTGCTGCTCTAAAACATCAAGTTAATAAAAATGTAAAAAAACCACGTTAACATTTTTTATCGATTGTTGAAATATCACACGGTCATGTAGCAAGTGGAGCACACTGTGTCGCAGCAGCCTCACAACTCTTGAGCTGTATAGGACAGGAATGTTGGGACGGCTGTTTTAATGGAAGTTATAAACTCAAGCCTTTTAGTATAAAGCATCAGACCCCACTCTAAGAATGTAGTTCTAAGTTTTCTGACTCAGTGTATCCGGCGTATACTTAACAGCCTTCTTTCCTTTGTTTAATTCACACTACTCAGTTTTCAACTTGGTTGTTTTGCCTATTAAGTGCTAAGTCACAAAATCTACTTGTCAGTGGTTCAGTAATACCTAATGTTATTCAAAACCGGCCCACTTCCCTTAAACTGGTGTTAGTAGAGTTTTCATGACTATAAGAATTATGTGCAGCCCTGGCTGCTGTAGCTCAGTGGATTGAGCACCGGCCTGAGAACCAAAGGGTCACTGGTTCCATTCCCAGTCAGGGCACATGCCTGGGTTGCAGGCCACGACCCCGCTTGGGGGTGTGCAAGAGGCAACCTATCACTGCTTTTCTCCCTTTCTCCCGCCCTTCCTGCCTAGAAATAAATACAATCTTTTAAAAAAAAAAAATATGTGCATTCCTTTATCTCAGAGCAGCAGCTGCTGTGTGGTGCTGAAATGAGGTGGGGGTGGGAACTGTTGAAGAAGATTGCAAGCTGTAACCTTTTTTAGATTTTCACTAATAGGTTAAAAACTTTCTAGGGGGAAATGCTCAATACTGCACCTCGGGATTAGTTTCAGGGCCCTAGACATTTTAAAACGTCTTTCCCTAATAAGACCTCACCTGATCCTCACTGTGCTGTGGAAGGGCACGTAGTTTTCATTGTACAGGTAAGGAAACAGGACGGCCCACAGGTTAGGGGGAGGGCCACACTTTCAGCTGGAAAACTGGTGGAGCCAGACCCCCATTAAGTCTAGAATTTCACACAGTGAAGTTTGCTACTCTCGACTGCTGTCCACACACATCAGCTTTCGAAGAAAAAAGCATGGAGGACATCTTCACATTTTTTGTGGGGGTGGGTGTTAAATTCTATTTTTGCTTTTCAACATTTTTTTTTTGCCTATAACACTATGAACCCTTTTGACCCATCTACCCACACATTTTTCTACTTGAGAGAAAAAATTTAAAAACAGCACCATTGGTGAAATACACTTTAAGATGAAAAAATAAGCTGAAGATATCTCAGAACATTTAAGTAACAAATAAGTGTGTACATTGTTGATACTGTACACGCTGAACAATGATTAATAAGTATCGATTGGGGCTATAAAAATGGATTTCATATATTTGTTTGTTCCGGAGAGAGAAAAGGAGAACCCTGGCAGTGGGGTGTTTGTAGAGCATGTTAAGAGATGGCCAGCTGCATGGAAAAGATAGCTATGCCCTGGGAGCTGGACATGCATGGAGTGGATGTCTGTCCCCAGGGGGTGCTGAGAAGGGGCTATGACCAGCATCCAGATAAAGGAGCACAGAACCAAGGGCAATCCATTCTCTAGGTCTGCTGGCAAATACTGGCCACTGTCCCACTGACCCAGTGTGAGGGCCGAAACCAAAAGGCATAATACACTGGGCAGAATCTACTTTGGAAATCAGAATAGAATGTAGGAAAGTTTTAACATCCTTAAAAGTATATAAGAAAACATGGTTTCTATGAAAAGACAATAAAAAATAAACTAAAATGAGAGGAAAAGGAAGGTAAGTAAGGTCAAGAAAATTAGATGTCATGTGACATAATTTATGTCTGAAACAGCAAAGAGCAGAATGACACTAAAAATAAAGCAGTCACGTGGAGATGAAATTTGAGAAGTTTGCCTAGCATGAAGGAAAAAGAGGAGAGCAATATTAAGACCAAAGTATTTTTGAAAAAAAAAATCAAGAGGGAGGTACACTGGATTCAATTAGTTTCAGATAAAAGTCACCGACATAAAAGTTAGAGAGAAGTACACACAGATGAGAACCATCCACACAGGAAAATGAAATCTACAGAGGAACAGAAGCTGGGCTAGCCTTAGACTTCTGCTCTAACGCCAGAACACAACGGCACCGGCAGCTCTGCCCAGGAAGTGACAAGAACTGCAGGCCCAGGTGAGTTCACTTTCACGCAGGAAGGCAAGAGCCGCAGCCGAGGAAAGTCACGTCAAGCAAGAGTTTCAGCCCGGGAGGCACAATTCACTCACTTCACGAGTTTGTGTTCATTCACACTGAGTAAGGAGTGACCCCTGATTCTTTCTACAACAGCTTCCAATCCTAAAGTTAATTTTTACACGATTCCTCTTTAGCGGGAGCATCTTTTTCAGTAGTGTGTTTAGAAGGGCCTTGGGTGTGCACTTTTGGAGTTCTCTATCTGGGAATGCCCGCCCAGCAAGCACCCTCTGCCTCTCTCTCTAATGTATTTGTCCCCCCGAGTCTGTGCCTATTTGTGCATTCCCAGGGCTGGCCACCCAGTGGGTGTCCACGAACACCAGGTCCCACGAGCACAGGCCAGGGCGCACGAGACAAAGGAGTGGATCTGGACAGCCCTTACTCCTTGATCTAGTTTCCTCATCAAATTCAGGACTCCTGCTAGAAAGGGATGTGGATAAAATGACAGGTAGAAATTTGGTTTTTATTTCAGAATCAAACCGAAGCACAGTTCTGCCCACGTACTACTTCCGCAGGGCTTGTGAAGTTACACAACAGTTCCACAGGGGTTCCAGTCAGACCCGGAATGACACCAACCAAACTTGTGATTGGCAGAGACGGCCTCTTTAATCTCCGGGGATTTTTTGAAGTTCTCCACCCTACTTTCTGAATATCGTAAAAAGTAAAAAGCACTTTTATTTATCATTTTCCCACTGAAAAGTTTTTTTTAGCAGCAAACAGGACTACTTGTTTTCCTCACTTCATTTTTATGAGCATAATAGTGATATGTCAACTTCATTAAAATTAGAGAGGGGAAAACCCAAATCCCCTCATTGACATTGCTCATCCATGGAAGACTCACATAAACGGGTAATCATGTTCGTGTTATCACTTCTACAAATATCAATAAAACAAGGTTTGTAAATCATACATACAGTAGTAGCAGTTCACACATATTTGACACACTTTCCCATGAAGATTCAGTAAACAATAAATATAACTTCCCCTCTTCAAAACAAAAAGGGGGGAGACGTATAGGAAAGAAAGGATTAATTTACCTGGGGTCTATCAACACACCATTTTAGTGTGAATTGAAAAGAATTAAAAACCATGAAATTGTATTCACTGAATACTGGCCCATAGTTACACCGTTTTTTTAAACCTGGCTCAAATACATGACAGCATGGCTTACTATTAAAATCGTTAAGTCTATGAGGATTCGTGGTAGGTAAGACTACATTAAAATTTTTTTTCCTTATTAAGAATTTCATTCATTAAAAAACAAATCTGACATTCCCCTTCAATGTTACGTTGAAGCTTGATCTATGCTGCTGTGTCCTGGGAAATGAACCTAATTCTCCAAGTGACCAGGGACGCCTGAGCGGCCTTTGGGAGCGCCACACTGTCCTTCCCTCATGATTCCTGCTGGGTCCTCTTGGCCACGGCTCTTCCCTGAGTCACGTATTTACTGGAGAGGCTGCCTAGAGGAGGGGAAGAAACAAAGCCCAACATCAATAAAATGCGCCTCACTTCGCCGCAAAATCCATAACGAAATCCACTTCTTATTGCTAATTCCTCACAGAAACTTTTCCCACTGGAATTGGTCACTTGTTTTGAATTGAGTGATTAGGCCAGATGTAAAAAAGTACACAGTATAGGAACATGATCAATTAAACACCAGCCTAGTCAAAAGTCTTTTTAAATGTAGACAAGATGCTCGAGTGACACCATTTTAATAGTTTTAGAATAAGGATTACTAATTAAAACCACACACAGATCCATTACTACTTTTTGTTCTGGAGTCCGAACAAATAGATTGGTGAAACAAGAAAACTGAGAAATGTTTAAGTGATTATGTTAAGAGGTTGAATTTCAAATCAATAGTAGAAAGTAAGGATTTTTTTCCATAACTGGTATTGTGTCAAAAGTAATTTGGGGGGTTAGGGAGAAGTTAGTTTCCTTCCTCACATCATACCCTTGCTCCCCACTCAATTCTGAATGAACTAAAGAATTAAATATTAGAGAGTCAAAGTATAAGCACTAATGAATATTTATATAATACTGGGGTGGGAAAGAGTTTTCTAAGCACATCGCTACATGGTTTACTTATGAAACAGGCTTGCTATGCTTAGCAAGAACTTACAAATCAATAAAGATGAACAATAGATACAAGCACGATATGAAAGAGAAAAAATAGCATGAGTAGATGAAAATTTTCAATATCAATAGGTAATCAAAAATGGAAATTAAAACAAGACACCAATTTCTGATCAACAAATTGTTTAAAGGAAGATCAGAAAGACAAAGAGGTGGGTAGAAATTTTGCTAAATATTCATATACCTTATAATAGTTTAAGTATGTCCAAAACTTGTGATTTGATTAAGTGTATTATGAACATAACACTAACACTAGTTATGTACAAAATAATAAACAACATGGAAAAAGAGCAGGTTATAAACCCATATGAATACTATTTTCATAAAAATGATAAAAATAAGCCCTGGCTGGTATAGCTCAGTGGATTGAGCGTGGGTTACGAACCAATGGGTTGCTAGTTCGATTCCCAGTCAGGGCACATGCCTGGGTTGCAGGCCAGGTCCCCAGTAGGGGGAACGTGAGAGGCAGCCAGCCACACATTGATGCTTCTTTCCCTCTCCTTCTCTCTCCCTTCCCTTCTCTCTAAAAATAAATAAATAAAATCTTTAAAAAAATAAAAATTAAAAACAAATGTTCTCATGGGAAAAACCCACTAATTATATACAGGGATGGATAACAGTATGTTTATAATTGTGAGTATGCAAAAACGGTTTATTCCTGTATTATTATTTATTGTGTTATTTACTTGTATCACTACTGTAAAGCTACTTTTGACCACCCCTGTATCTGGTGCCTTATTTTCCTTATCTGTAAAATCAGGGCGCTAATACCTATGTGCTTGGAATTATAGTGAAGATTATAAAAATACATATAAAGCAAATAAAATAGTACCTGACACACAGAAAGTATTCAATAAATGTTAAAATTATTATATTGATGTAAAAAGATGGAAAAACTTTACCTCCGCAAAAATCTAAATAATAGTTAATGCTTTAGAATGGAGTAAGTATAAATGGTCTTCATTTCACTTCACTTAACTCTACTTTCTAAATTTTCTAAAGCAGGCATATTAAGTATGCAAATAAAAACTTATACTCTCAAAATCAAACTTTTCAAAGCAGGGCATCATCTACCAGAGGTGTCCAACCCACAGGCCCAGGATGACTGTGAATGTGGCCTAACACAAAATTGTAAATTTACTTAAAACGCTGAGATTTTTTTGTGATTATTTGTTGTAATGTATTTAATGTGTGGCCCAAGGCAACTCTTCCTCCAGTGTGGCCCAGAGTGGCCAAAAGCTTGGACACCCCTGATAGACAGTCAACTCACGGTGCAACATGAGTGTCGCTGGCCAGGAAGAAACACAGCACTCTGCTGTGGCATTTGTATCACAGAGTGTCTACCAGTCTATAGGCACACATGTGCTATTCTGAACCACACAAAGTATTCAGGACAGGCTTTTCACACAAGGGGGAAAAAATTAGATCACTACCTCATACTTTACACACAATCCAGACATAGTAAATATCTAAATAGGAAAAACAAAGTTTTAAAGATATTAAAGAAAATATAGCCCTGGCTGATGTGGCTCAGTGGATGGACCACTGGTTCAATTCCTAGTCAGGGCACATGCCTGGGTTGCAGGCCAGGTCCCCAGTAGGGGGTGCTTGAGAGGCAACCACACATTGATGTTTCACTCCCTCTCTTTCTTCCTCCTTTATGGATAAAATCTTTAAATATATATATATATATATATATGGATATCTTTATGACCACAGGTTAGGGAAGAATTTCTTAAAGATGACTTTAAAATCATGAACCCCATGACCATGAAAAACCCCAAAACTACTCACAGAAAACCAAACATTTGATTATCTCAAAATTAAAAATTTTAGCGTGGCAACCACACAAGTTGGAAGATAAAATACAGTGGAGGAAGACACCTGGAACGTATATAATAATGGAGCAGTATTCGGAAGAAACGACAACCCCACACAAATTAGTAAGGGAACCCTGATGCAACAGGAAAATGAGCAAATGATTTGAACACAACATTCACAGAAGAGGAACTCCAACTGGCCGGTAAACATATAAACAGGAGCTTAGCTTTACCAGAGTCAAGAAAACATACATTAGAACAACACTGAAGTATTTTTCACTTATCAGATATGCAAAAATCAACATTGCTGGTGGGAGTGGCAATTGTTTTAATCAATTACAGGGTCATTTGCCAGCATTTAACTAAACTGAAAATGCCACTATGCTATGACCTAAAACTTGACTTCTGGGCACACAAACCCTACAGACTGTCTCACCTATGCTAAAGGGCACTCATACGAGAATGTTAACCAGAACACTTTATAACAGCAAAAATCAGATGCAGTCTAAATGTTTGTATACTGGGAAATGGATACATACAGTAGTCTGCATTCATATGATGGAATACTATTAAAAAAACCTGAAATCTACACACAAGAACAAGTATAAAAGTTTAAAACACTGTTAAAAATCGGTATGAAAAGCAGGTGGCAGCTAATTTTATACTGAATGCTGTCATTTAATGAAGAACTGAAGGGCACCTGAGCTCTTAAGGGTGCATGCCTCTGTGATGCAGAAGAACATGCGAACAGAATGGGCCTGGGGTGGCAGTGAGAAGGCACTTCCACTATTTTAATCTTTTATTAATAAAAGATTGAAAAGAGAGTAGGGGAAAAATGCCAATTCTCTAGTAGACGGGTAGTTGTTATATCTTTTTAGGTTCCCCAAAATGTTAAGAAGCCATTCTTTTCAATAATCTTATTTACTGTACTACCTAATCATGCAACCCCTTTTATATAAAAATAAGTCTCAGCATACTTGAAGAAACTTCAAAACTAACAGAAATAAAGTATGAACAAGCTTTTATGTAATCTGGGGAAAGAACATGAAATTCATAAAACTGTGTAAGCCTAACTTGAAACTGCCCAAAAGTTTGAGATCAAACTACTAAAAGAAACAAACAAGCAAACAAATGTCTGTCTGGCAAAACGAATTATAAACGAGGTTGGGAAAATAAACTGGGGTGGAGGCGGTGAAGGCTGCTGTAACACAGCGGACAAAGCACGAACGAATTTCTGTGGAGAAAGAACTGAAAACAAAGATGGCTACTCCAATAAAAAGATATAACACCAGGAAATACAAATGAAAACCTGTAAAAAAATGTTAAGAGGTCAATGATAGTAACAGAAATTCACTCAGACTGACAAAAAAGGACTATCCCAGTGAGGTGAGGGTATGGGAAACGGGCTGTGAATGACTCTCTGGCATTGTCGACATTGACAAGCTGGCATTTTTGGTACCACCATTGAAATGTGCATGCTTTTTAACCCTTCGTTCTAACTGGGAATTTATCCTGAGAATATGTACCTAGGGAAATATGCAAATATTCTTTATAGTGTTTTACATGCCGAGTGATCTTTGAATTTGGGTATGTGTATTCCTGAGCTGACTTAACAAGAAAAGTGGGAAAGGGGTTTAAGAGAGTTGACTGCAGGCCCTCGATTTCTATCTGAATTCTTTCTGAGATGCCTTCCAGGCCAAGGCTTTGGGCTGCTTCCTAGGAATCACACCGGTTTTCCTTTCCAACTCTCCTTTCATAATTCTACTGTATTTGCCCATTTCCCAGGGTGAAACCACTGTGACGTAAAAGACAGGCGCATCTCCCAACCATCCCAACCTTAACGTGGTACACTGCTCTGGAATGAAAACACCCGGAGGGGGAAGGGGGCGAGCAAAACGATGGTCTGCGATAAACGTGAATACCTCTAATAAAAACCCTGATCTTTAGCTTTTGTAAAATCACACTGATAGCTGATAGTCATCACAAATAATTTCTGATGATACAATCCTATGTGACTTTTGGTCATTTAATGAATGAAAAATAATTAAGTCAACGTTGTAATAAATCTTCTATTCCTAAACTTAAAGAACTTCTACTATTTTTAATTTGCTGTCATAAAGACTACTGAGGTTTCTACATACCTACCTACCATAAAAACAAAAAACGTCAGAAATAGCAATGATAAGGAACGCTGTTCCCGCTCCTGCAGTAGAAGTACTGGTCTAAAGAGACTCAGATGCACTGGGTAAAATCCCGTCTTTTTCATTAAATGACAGTCATTTTCAGTATGTAAAGCTAAAAAGTAATTTTAAGTAAAAATGTGTAACATTTGCTTTGATCAATTATACTGTTCTAATAGTTGTAAAAACAACTTATACTTTACACTTTGAAACTTAATAAAAGCTTAAAATTCCAATTTACATAAATATTTTTGTTGCAGATAAAATGATAGGTTGATTAATAAAATGCTTGAAATATATGATAAAATATATCATCTTAAGATGAAATTCTGTGGAAGTAAACAACGGTATTCAAGGAGAAAAAGGAAATGATATAACATTTCTGCAATAATACTTGTATTTCATTTGATACATTTAAGGCTGATTTAGAATTGTATTTTATAATGCCAACATTTATATTCCTCCCTCCAGAAATTACAAGCTTTGCAACTATGATGAAAAATCTAGATGTCAACTTAAAAATATACAAAGAAATACACACTTCCAATATTTTTGTGGAAGAGTATATAAGTGAAACAGTTTCGAAAACACTGATCTATTATGTATTTGAAAATAGTCCCATAATCAGGAATGGTTAAATAAAATAATAATACAGTCATATGTTGAAATATCAAGAATACCTGGTACAAAAAGGATGCTCTGTATTCACAGATAGTAAGAGCCCCATGCTATTTTTAAAAATATACCTCTACTATTTTAAGTTTACTATCATAAACAGCTTCTTTTTTAAAAATAAGTCTTAACATTCTGGTCAAGAAAAAATGTGTAAGTATACATCATGAGGGAGATAAGATATCCATTAATCTGTTCATGCATCTTTAATTTTTAAGGTTTCAAACCATGGGATTAAAATGGAATAAATGAAGAGACATGTAGTTTCTTCAGAAACATAATTTTCTTTATAAAAATGGGAGAGGATTAAGGATAAAAAATGTTTCTTGAGATTCTCATACCGAGTACGTTGTTATATTTAAGCCAGTGTATTTAAGTCATGCATTAGATCAGTTTTAGCTATGACTGTTTAATCTCCACATTCTCAATTTATTAAGAAATTCCTTTATATATCTCTTGTAAGTTAGGTAAGTTACAGCAAAGTTGGAGACTTCTGTTGACCACAGCAGCAAGCGTAGTGGGAATTTACTGAGTAGTACGTGCCAGATGCTGTGCTATGGGCTTTACTTACATGAAATTACTCCTTTGTGCCCTGTGAGGCGTTAGCCCCAATCAATTGATAAGGAAACTGCGGCACAAGAGGTTTGAAACTTGCTGAGGTGACACAGCCAGCAAATGTTTGGGCTGGATTTCAAACTCAAGTATGTCTGACTTTAAAAGCTCATGTTCTTAACCATT
The DNA here is from genome assembly GCA_004027735.1 of Carollia perspicillata. NCBI lineage: Eukaryota > Metazoa > Chordata > Mammalia > Chiroptera > Phyllostomidae > Carollia > Carollia perspicillata. Next base: position 1,086 of record PVKM010027362.1, on the reverse strand, counting down.
CCACATTTAGCTTTTATTGTTCCTTCAAAATGAGTGTACCACTAATCAAGACGATTTACTGAACATCTAACGCATTGTTAGCCATGTGCATGTGAGGAGGGGGAGGTAAGAGTGAAGAGCAAACAAATTCACGAAGTTTTCTATTAACTACTAACTTGTTTAGGAGTTAAGAACTGTAAGTACTCGCTGGGTGGGAAGGAATGGAGGCAGGTACCAGGAGAGGACGGGGCGCTTGGCTTCGTGCTTACTACAACCAGACGCATCTTCTCAGCACCCAGCGAGACAGATGATGCTACTGCAATTTTACAGAGGAGACACCTGGTGCTCAGAGATGCTGAGCTCTTGCCTATGGTCGACACAGTGAATGTGGAAGTGTAGGCTCTGGATGGAAGGAAGGGTTGTGGGGAAACCGAATACTACTTAGAGTGGGGGTATTTCACATGTATAACATAGATAATGCGGGTAACATTATTGTGGGTAAATTTGATAGTCTTAACAGCTGGCATATACTTGAAGAGTTTTAATTTATTGGAATCAGTAGATTTTAACCACATAATAACTTTTTTTTTCTGGTATTGCAGTAATTTTTTTTCTGTAGTAAATTTAAAATTTTACAGTTGCTCAAAAGATGTACAAATGTCAGTTTCTTACTCAAAAGATAATTGGAGAAATTCGAACTTACTATCAGTGCCGTTTCTAGGTTTAACATCTGTATTCCTCCAGCACTTAAAAAATTATAATAAAATTCCACTTTCAAGATGTGCAAAACTTTTAGCAGGAGCAATGATCCCATATCCCTGCAGAAACACCAATGAACGTCGCCCCCCAAACCTCTGCTCTGTTCTTGCTCCATGCGGGTAAGCGCTTTTATTTTTTTATTTTTTTAAATATCTTATTTATTTATTTTTAGAGAGGGGAAGGGAAGGAGAAAGAGAGGGAGAGAAACATCAATGCGTGGTTGCCTCTCAAGCACCCCTACTGAGGACCTGGCCTGCAACCCAGGCATGTGCCCTGACTGGGAATTGAACCGGCGACCCTTTCATTCACAGGCCTGCACTCAATTCACTGAGCCACAACAGCCAGGGC
>PVKM010027361.1:0-18820 GCA_004027735.1 Carollia perspicillata | reverse complement strand
TTCTCTCCTAGGCTTTCTTCTGGGCATTTTATGGTTTTAACTATGACATTTATGTCTTTAATTCATTTTGGGTTAATTTCAGGGTATGTTATGAGGCAAAGGTTTAATGTTCATTTTTTTCCCTTTATGGATATCTAGTTTTTCCGGCATTAATTGCTGAAAAGACTTTCCTTTCCCCCAATAAACTGCTTAATTCATTGCTTCACTGGGGAAAGTCATTCAGACTTCCAGACTCCTACTGGTGTCTGCCAGGAAGGGCTATTTAGCAACTAAGGGCAGGCTTTGCTCTCTCACTCCTCTCTGCCGGGCCCGACAGGAGTCTAGCAGACACCTTTCCAGGGCCCTGGATTCTTTCACTGCAGGACTACAAATACAAAGAGAGCTCCCTTTAGACAACCGGGGCATCGTGAACTGCAATCCCTTATGCCAGGACAGAGCTTGTAAGGGGCTTACTCTGCTTTAGTCTTTATTCCTAGGCCCTTGCAGGCATAGGGTGCTGCTTAATTCCCAGTCTATTAAGTAAAAAGAAAAAATTCCCGATAATTGTATTTTTTCCTGTGTATTCATAGTAAAGAACTGCTGCTCTGGTACATGCTCCTTAAATAATGAGAATTCTACACCTAGTGTGAAGAAAGGAAGTTAAAATACCCAATGTGCCAAAGTTAGCCTTTCACCAAGTGAGACTTTCTATATAGATTTTATCAAAATAAATATCTTGGGGTTAAAAGTGAGGTTTCTAAGAGGATAAGAATACCAACATTTGGACTTTGAGACGGCTTATTCTTCAATCTTATTTTATGAATAAATCAACTATACTTTATCCAGAAAGAAAGAATGGTCGTGTAACTGAAACCTACTTTTTCTTTAAGCTAATACCAAAGTATTATTCAGGAGGTGACTACTAATTCCTGCATCAATAGCAATACTTACATTTCTCTGTTTCACAGGGATTGGGGGAAAAAGAAAACTAAAGACTAGGAATAGAAATTAAGTTACAGTGAACCAGATGCTTCCTACAGTCTGTCTGGAGGACAGCTGTACATTCAAATATCAAATTATGAAACGGTACCCAAAGCAAGTATGCACCATAATGATGGAGTCGATCGATACACGTTCACCTCCTCTTTGTTCAAAATCCTCAGGATCACATGTGTTTCACAAGTTAAGTGTTTTCTTCAGTTTAGACAAGTTCTCCCCGCAGAGCATAGGGCAGCATCTTGTAAACCAATATATCAATATTTCAGCAGTGAAAGGATATTTACACTAATAGGATAAGTACCTTCATGCCAATTCTGAGTAGGTTTTTAAATTCTGAAATTATGCAGAGGTATTGTGTGGCCCGGTAATAAAAATCAATGTTGAACATATAACTCAAAAAAAGTTTTATACCCATGATCCTAGATAAACAGGAAGAAGGGGCTCTTTCCTCTGTTGAAGAAAGAAAACGGTCATCAGGGCAAACACATAAGGTGGCAGACCTCCTTCTTCAGGGCGATCTATACTGCAAAGCTGTGAAAGAGAGAAAAGAAGACAAGCATTCTTTTCTATGCATTTGTTATTTACACAATGTGGTCTAAAAGCTGTAACTTCTTTTCCTTGTATTATACCACTTGCTCTTCAGAATAAAACACCACAGTGACATAGTGTAAAACCTCGTAACACTTTTGGAGCAACCACATATTATGGTTTTGAGTAACAGCTTCAATTTCAAATTTTTAATCTTGATAACTACCCTTTCTCATGAAGGACCCTAAAAAATATTTTGTTTTACTTTTTGACATCCAGTCATCCATTCACTTGTTTGAAACACTTGTAAATGAAATAAAAATGATGGTTCAATTCCAAGTGCAAGCCAACTACCTTCACTCGGTTTAATGGCCCCCTCATCCTAACCTACTGCCTTAAAAAATGCACGCTTTGACCAGGGAAGTGATCAAGCGAGAGAATGTTGGCAGACTCATTAACACAAACAGAAACAACTTAAAAAGCATGGCCTATTTAGTGATAAAGTAGGAGACAGCTTTCAAAGTATGCCATATTGTAATTATCAATTCACCCCATCAAGAGCAGGGTATCCTCTGTTCTTCCTGGATCCAAGCCATAGAAACTACTGTATTTTGCTATGTATAATGTGCACTTTTGCCCAAATTTTGGAGGGAAATATGAGGATGAGCATTATGCACGCATATAATGAGTATGTATCATGATCCCATGTAAAATGCACACAAAATGTGGGTGTGCATTACACATGGCGAAATGCTGTATGTGTAGTTACTGCCATGCACTAGTCAGTAAAATTTTGGATTTTCTCTGTAAAGCACCTGCACAGCAACTCAATTTTATAATCATGACAGGACCTTACATTTTGGGGCAGTTAAATGCTCTACTGGTATTTCAATTGGGATACTATGAATATGTAAACGAGACCAGATAAATAGTGGTTTGGGGGAGTTTCTGGGTATATTATTGGAAATAAAGCTTTATCTCAAACTTTCCCGTCCTTAAGAACCACCTCATAAAATTAGTCAAAATGTAAAATTCTTAGGCACGTCCTCTGGGATTTGCCCCACAAATCTGATTTTTAGTAAGCCTATAAACCGTTTCTGTTTTTTCAGCAATACAGTTAGAGTGAAACAGAAACAGCAAGTTTCCTTTTCTGTGTACACTGAAGTTTTAGTTCCAATATTCAGATGTCTATAAATATGCATCCAAACACTTGAGATTAAATTAACCATGCAAAAATCAAGGCATACTGCTTATGCATAAACTGAACGTATTCATGCATCTGAGCACTCGCCCTACCTTTGCCCAGTACCTAAACGCAGTCACCAAAGGAACCAGCTTCGACTCCAGTTTTCCGAGGGCAGTTAAGTGATTTGTTGTCAGACAAGCATTTTCATTTCCTGCGCTCACTTTACAAAAGAGACCACTGGTGGGCGTTGAGAATGAGGATGGGAAGGAAAAAGAGAAAGAAAAAAAAGTGTTATATAGTTTTATCAAGTATCTTTTATGCCAACAACAACAACTAATTTATGTTCGTAATTAAGTACTTAAAGTAAAAAGCTCCCTAAATCTTTCTGGGTCATTTAAGAAACTATTTTTCTTGGATTTTAAAAAAGATAGGTAAGCTCTTTTCTGAGTAACTTTTACTTTTCAGAACTAAAACTAAGGAAAATACTACAAAATGTTTCATTTGGGAGCACGAATTCCTATTGGTAAGAGGGCTCTCCCAGGAGTTGGAGGAATCTGCCTAGTGAACGATCGTTACGGACTATAAACCACCCGTTTAAGAGTTCTGACGGTAACACTTCCAGACGGAGGGACAGATACATGGGTGAAGCCACACTGATTGCTATTTAGCACTGCTAAAAATTCTGCTAAAAAAGATGGCCAAGGACAGTGATCAGAGCAAGTATTTGATAAAGCTGTTTTTTTACCATGTTGAAATGGGTTAAAATGTTTCCTTCCTCTTTTCATTTTAAATAATTTTCTTCTTTTTAAAAACACTGTTTCCTTTTGCATCAATTGCCAAAAGTATAGGGAGAATGCTAGTAGAAGCCTATGAAATCAACTACATAAGGAGTTTATCATTCTAGAAATTGGACACTAAGATTTAGTGAAGTACATGTGCTTTTGGCAAACTGATAGAAACAGACCTTTGCTTCTCTCTGCACATTACCACTGGTACCCTAGCATGGAAATCTGCATCGACATCAATAAAAGAATCTGAGGAAAAAAGAAAAAAAATTTAAGTAGGTGAATTATACCTTAAAAAAAAATCTAGATAGAGTACCAAGTTCTAGTTGTGACTTATCTGCTCAGCCTTTTAAAAGACCATTACTAAATAAAGCTCTGAGATGACTTGAAAAGGAAAAGAGTATAGTCAAGAATCAAGTAATCACATTAATTTAAAACCCTTATTTTGTAAAACTAATATTTGACTGGAAATGACTGTATTATTGAATTAGAATGTTCAAATGTTATATGACTAACATAATTAGAAATATGGATAGGATATTAAAAAAAAACCTGCTGCAAAAGCTACTGAAGTACTTGGGGTTAAAAAAACATACTGACTAAAGTAAGTAAATAGTTTACACTTAATTCAATAAGCAGCATGGGAAAAACTAATTCGAGAGATAAGACGGTTGGGTAAGACCTATGGAAAGCATAAAGCCCCAAGATGGACATCACCTGAACTGACAGATGTACTTGGGAACAACCATTTGTTGATCAGGAATGGGCCACACCCATTTGCCATTATAAAGTATTAATGTAAACCACTGAACTAAAGAGATTCTCTCTAGTTTTATGCTCAAGAGGAAATTTTACATGTTTTGTGTCTCTTTAATCTTGGTCTAGGATTCATTTTATCTTTATAAATTGTGACATTATCATCAAGCTAAAAGCTTTACTTACAAAATGGTTATTCTGTGCAGCAGAACAACAGGACTCTTGTTAGTAGGCATTCACTGTGGTTTTTGTTTGCATATTACCCGTATAATTTTAAAATCACGACTTCTTATCTTCAAAGTTTCAAAAATGATGTATTCAAATTATAGACAAAAGAAACATTTAAGAGCAAAATGTGGAAGAATTTGGCCTTACCACTGTTCTTTAAACATTCCTGAACAAGTAGGAGAACATCTGGCTGAGACATCTAGAAAATAAATCAACGAACACGTCAAATAATCCATAAGTGCTTCTGCTTCACTGAGACAATACACAGTCATCTGAAGCTATCCAAATTAACGCATTACTCCCAGAGTAAAGAAATTAATCATTAGGCTGTGTGCACACATTGGTTGGGGACACAGAGATGAGCATCAAATGAGGATGAGTATGGGCAAAGGAGACCTACTACACAGTTAGCTCCTGACTAATTCCAGAGTTACTCAGCCTCTTAGTAAATCTTCAAAGCTGTGGCTATCATTCAAACCAAACAATATTATCTCTCACTCTATAAGACTCCTTCAACAGATCACTAACTCAGTCCCCAGTTCAGTCTTGCCTTTCTCCAATCCTTGCTCACAGAGGAACCAAAACCCCTTAAAAGCATGAATTCAATCTAGTCATGTCATGCCCCTCCTTAAAAATGCCAATGGCTTCTTACTGCCCTTAAGTCAAATGAAATTCTTTACCATGGTCTACAGATCACGCCTGTTGGGCCCAGCCTACCCCTCTATTCTAATCTTAAACTCTACTTTTTCTTGGTCCCTTCACCACAGCATATGATCTTCCCTTCAGCTCCTTGAAGAGGCCAAGCTCTTTACTGATTCAGGTGTTTCTGCATGCCATTGCCTCTGCCTGAAACACGTCTACCCCTCTTCCTCCTTTCATCTTTTAGTGCTCTGCCTAAGTGTTATCTCTTTAAAGGGGCCTTCATGGCTACTGTATCTGCACGCCCCTTCTTTTCTGGCACAGAACTTGTTTCCCTGTGTAGCTCTCATAATTAACTGTAATACACATGTAATGACCTATCTCCTTCACTAGGTATGTGTTCTATAAGGGAGGAATCATAACTGTTCTGTCCTTTACAATCTAGTATAGTGCCTGGCGTACAATCTAAGACTCAGTGAATATTGCTAAATGAATGAATGACATGAGATCAAAATAACTGCTATGCTAGTAAAATTACTAATCAGAATTTAAAGTTAAAAGAACAGAAAGAATAGAAAAATCTATTGGTCAGTTAAAGCCAGGGTTGGCGAAGAATAAGTTTATGAAACAGAACTGTGGGTAGAGCCCAGGAAGCTGTATATTTTAACCAGCAATCCAGGTAAATGGGCATGAACCATTTGCAAACTGGGCTATGGGAACCACCAGTGAATAAATGGATAATCTACTAAAGTGCCTTCCGGTTTTAAAATTCTGACTCACCAAAAGCTTTTTGAATCACGTTTAAACAAGAAAACTAGACAGGTGTGGTTCTTTAAAAGCATAATTACATTTACAAAGTGGGTATATGAAAGAGGAAACCCTGCTCTATCTGGCTGGGTGGCTAAGTTGGTTGGAGTGTCGTCCTGTATACCAGAAGGTTGTGAGTTCGATTCCCATTCCCAATCAGGTTTGATCCTTGGAAGGGTCACACAGAGCAGGCAACCAACTGATGTGAGCATCAATGTTTTTCTCCCTGCCCCTTCCTCTCTCTTTAAAATCAGTAAACATATCTTTGGTGAAAATTAAAAAAAAAAAAAAAAAGTAGTAGAAAAAAGAGGAAATCTAAACTTCTTTACTGCCATTGGAAAGTTGACTTTACCAAGGTAAATTAATCTTTTCAAGTTAGCAGAACCTAAAATGGCCCCATTAGGTTCACATGGTAAGAATACCAGTGTGTGAAGTATGAAAGATTTAAAGAGTAAGGCATGAAAGCTATAGAGTATTAAAAGAAATGCCCTAAAATTGAAGACAGGTAGAAGAACATAAAAATGGAAATTTTAGGAAAAAGACCTGCCACCATTATACTTAAAATATCTTCAAATCTCTAAAACATACTCATATCTGAAATATAGCTCACATATGAAAGTAAGAATTTCTAAACCACTCTATGAAAATTCCAGCATTTCCTTTTGTACTTACAATGGCTGGAAATTGAATGTCAATGTTTACATCCGAATTTTTGAAACCCAATCTGCTACAGGATGACCCATATAATCTCAGAGAACAATCTAAAAAAAATTTAAATAAATGAAAGTTGTAAATAAAGTAAAATTTCTTGAAAGTTATAACAAAACACTATTTCAGAAATGGAACCATCAATCAAAACTATATACAAAAGCAAAACAGTATTCAAGGCTGGCATAAACAAAGGGTAGCAAGGGTAACTCTTCCTTATTTTATTTTATTTAACAGGGAAGGCTTCATTGACTGTGGTTTAATGTAAGGGCTACCCTTTTAGAGGTTGTAAAACAGGTCTGAAAAATTCCTAAATTATCATTTCACATTTTGTGCAGAAAATACTTTTTAAAAATGCTAATATGTGAAAGATAACAAGAAATGCCCATCTTTGTTTTATATTTATAAACCTATAGTATATAAACCAATAATCAGAAAAATGACCTTCAGCATAAAGTTACTTTTTAATATGAATACTTACTACATTATAAATAAAAAGCATGTAACATAATTCCTTTAGGAAACCTTTTGAAAAATAATTCTATGACTGATATAATTTAAAATGCTAGGCAACATGTGATTCACTTTTCAGAGAAAAATGTGTGTGTTTGTATACTGCCTATATTTATTTATGACATTTCTTTTCCTGAATGTTTTATTACTATTGTGCTAAAAATCGATCCCTTCTTGTCAGGGAACTTTGGGTTTTTCTTTTTTCAGGTTAAGTCAAATGATTTCTTTGGGCTTTAAAGTTTCTTATGGAAAAATACATTCAATATTACAATGGCAGTCTATGGCAAAAATTATCAAAATCACAGACTTTTCGGGAACTGTCTACAACATAAAGGATGAGGTAATTACATAATGAAATGAGCAAATCCTCGCCCTTTACTTTTATGAAAGCATATATGAGTATGAATGATATACTATACATAATTATCTTTAGTAGAACAAATGGTTCTATGGGTAATATGGTGATAATCTAAACAGTGATTTCAACCCCAGCCGTGATTCGGAATCACTTCTGGCTCTTTCTAACAAATGGTTTTCCATGGCTCCACAAACATAACATGGAAAATGAATTCAACAGTATACAAAATCTATTAAAAACCAGTTGGCAAAGCTCATTTTAGATGTTGTATTTCTTTTAACAGTGGTTAAATAGAACCTTTTGGACACAGATACCTGAAAATGACTCCAGGATACTTCTCTTTATTTTAACGCAAAATACTGTGTCGATTTAAATAGGTAGAAAGGTAAGCAAACATATACATGAGAGTTCCACAGGGCCCCAATAATATGGGGCATTTAATTTCAAATACATGCGTATAATGGAATTTGTAATGAAGACAGGTTTAATGACAAGGCATGTAAAAGTCTTTGCTACCTTGGGGGAAGCCAGGAAAAACAAAAACATGCAAAAAATTAAGAGCTTCAAGATATGGCCAGTCAATTTCTATTTGGTGAAAATTATTACTATTAGAAAAAATGAACGAGGTACTTTTAGGTAGCTAAATAGAAAAACAAATCTAGAAAATACCTGGTAACTTGTGTTGGAACACATTTTCCATGATACGTTTAATTGCTAGTCTCTGTTCCAAGTTCTCTTTGTGTAAGCCAAACTCCTGTACCACTCTGTCAATGGCAATGCCAATTGCATTTATCTGGGAGGGCGCAGGCGGGGGTAACGTAGTGAGCAACTCTTCCTCCTGCTTTTCCTTTTAAGATCAATGTTGAGATTAAAAACGACTCACAGGTTTTTAACCTTCTACCATTTACCAAGGCAATACCCTGTGTAATATTCTGGAATATCTTTCTTAGCCCTCCCTTTCACTTTAGCTGTGTTAGTCTTCATGTTATCAAAGTTAAACACATTTCTTCATGCACATAAAGTGATAATAGAGGGGAAGCAAGAGTGAGAAAAATGTGCCAAAAAGAACGTTAAAAACAGCAATGACAAATTATTTTCTTTATTATTACTGGCATAAGGATATACACCTAGGTCCTATCAATGAGTTCATTCATCCTGATACTATCCTTAAGGAAATTCACAAGACTACCCAGCAAAACACACATGACCAACATAAAGTGTACAGGGTAAAGTAAATTCCAGTAATGTAAGCAGTAAACCATTAATGAGAGGAAAGTCACAAAGAAAACAAGTAATAGCAACTGACAAGGAAACAATTGTTGTGGTGACATTAAACTTACCTTAATGTTTTTCTTGTGCCTCTTCTCTTTGATATGCTTATGGGCAAATGCAATGGATTCAATTAAAACATCACAAAGTTTGCAGGTGTACTTTGCGGTAGGGTAGTTTCTTGGTCGCTATAATTTGAAGAGATTTACAGAGACATATATATATGTATATGTATGTATCTTCAAATTTACAGGTCAACAAAAATTAGCAAGAGAGTTTCCCCTTCAGTTTTAAAGTTGTTAATATGTTACTGTCACTTTGTCAGTATCCTAATAGTCATTTAAGTAATTTATTAAATCAAATTATCAATTGTAGCTTGTAGTGCTTTGATACTAGTAGTCAAGTAGGAAACCTAATTCATCTAAGTACATATTCCCAATTACTAACACAGTTGAAACAAAACAAGGATTTTAACTAACAAATAAAAGATGTTACCCTTTTCAGCCTGTCAATGCAGTCTCTTTTTAATCGCTCCTCAGCCTGCTGTAAACCCAGGAGTTCCTTCGTTGAAAGCACAGACTCGTCAATCACAGGGCCCTCCAAGTCTCCGTCCAGCTCACTCTCCCCATTTCTCATCCTCCGCGGCTTCCTAGGCCTGGACTTCTGCTTCTTGTTTTCTTAAGTTAGAGAACAAATATTATTGGTGATACTGAATAACATCACTGAGTGAAAAGCTGATTTTATATATTTATTAATGAAACTATGTAGCATCTGAATGACATCTGAACACAGAGCCAGGAAAAGAGATGGCTCTTCCATGGATGGAAAGCCTAAGTATCCATTAAGCACCTCATCTAGATAAATTAATCCACAGAAATCACCTGTCTGGAAAACTCAAAAGGAATTCTATTTTATCCATACAATTTAATTTTATCATCTTTTGTGGGTATACAGCTAAGCATACTCAAGCAGTAGTAAAAATTATCCGGTGGGCGAGCTCTCAGTCTCTGAGAGGGCCCGAGCCTTTCCCACCATCCCTTCCTCTCTTCTTCCCCCTCGGGGCGTAACCTTTGCCTTCCCCTCTCCAGGCTCCCAGGGCCCTTCTTTGGCTTCTGTAACTTGTTTCCAGTCTATGCAGCCCAGCTGGCTCACTTCTACTACGTTTGTAACTTTCTAAATAAACTTTCTCTTATAATTTGAAAAAAAATTATCCTAGGAAGGCAAGTATACCTCTAACTTTAATATACCTAAAATATCATAATATGCAATGTACGTGTACCTACTATATTCTAATAAAAACTATGAACATTTGTTTTCATTTTTATAAATGAATAATGTCAACAGGGCAAAGATGGACAATGAAAACATCTCCAAAGAACTCAGAAATCAACTACATTCTTATCTGGAATGAAAATTCATCATTTAATTGTAAATTTAGGCTTCACATAATTGCCTCAACATTTATATGAAGTTTGAACCAAAATTTTATTTACTGAGGACAACTCTTCCCATTTTATCTTGTCTCTCGTTTCAGCTTCTTTGATAGCATGCACCCTGGGCACACGGCAAAGGAAAGAAACAATCAGCAACTGAACTACAAGTTCTCTACGAGTAGAGACTGATCATTTGTTTACAGACTCTGCTGCTGTACTACACTCTTCATAATAAATGAATCTGTTCCTTTTTCAAAAAGCGTAACTTTTCAACCTGTACAACTGAAGATGACTGCAGGATTGCTTTATAAAAATTTGTCTTAAATAACTGACAAACTTCTATCAAGGTCTGGAAATGAAGCTATTACTAACATGTGATTAAAATTAATTTCCCCAATTAAAGCTGTGATAAATAGATTGAAGAGTTTCTAAATGGAATACCAATAACTAGCGTGAAAATAGAAACCTACTGCAATGCCCTGCATGTGGCAACTGCTGTCGAGTTCCAGTGGCCCTTATTACCTGTGCAGCAGCTACAATGGATCAGTTGACTGAAAAAAATTCTGTCAGAAAAGGGAAGTATAGGATCTTTACTTTTAAAAAGCTACTGTCAACAGTTTTAAAGGAAAATCAGCAAGCACTGTGCTCAAACTACCATAAGATGAATGTAATGAAGTTCTGCAAACAGCTGTATACTACGGTAAGTAGCAATTAAACAACATTATACTATTAGGACAGAATAGTTTTTTTTTAAAGCAATCAAAATGGACCAAAAAAAAAAAAGTAAAAAGTTAAGTAGTCATTAGAACAAAAAAAGTCAGTCTACTTTAAACATTTCCCCTCCTCCCAATTAAATTATCAATCTTTTAAGGGCAGTATCCTTGATCTGCCTGAACTTTTGAGATAAGCATTTCATTTAAGAAATGTGCCTATTTTCATTTAATTTGCTTATCATTACACGCTACTCTTAAATAACTGCATCAGACTTGAGTGTTCAGGACAGAAGTTTTTCACTTAGGCCAACACTCACTGGATATTTACACTAGTACGTGCGATACCCATCAGGAAAGTCCATGTTAGTTCACGAAACACTAACTGATATGGAATCTAATTCCCTTGTTAACCTCTCCTCTCTCCTGATCACAAAGGCTACTAGATATAACTGTATTTGCAATCATTTTCTAGAAAAAAGTACTTCAATTTTCCTACAGAGGATGCGATTAAGTCCTTACCATTTTTATACAGAGAAGTAGATGGCTACAGAAATTCTGTCTGATGATGACAACAACAGCAGCTATTAGAGTATTTTATTATGCGACAGACGCAGTGCAAGTAGTTTATGAGCACTGCCTCATTTCATCTCCACAGTGATCCTGTCATGGATGCTAAAATTATCCCCATTAAAAAGAAGGGAAAAATGCTGGTCTGAGAAAATAAGTAACTTGTCCAGGGACACATGACTGAACCAAAGTAAAGGGATTTGAAATAGAGATTAAAGAAAGCATTGATGGAATTCTTAAATTCAGCCTTCTAACTGAAAATGCAAGAACTAAAAAGAATTAATTAAAATCCCTTCTTGTAGCACACCCACTGACATCTAGAACAGATCAGAACTGATAAGGCAATATAAACTTTCTGAACCAAGTTTCACAGGCCTGCACAGTAAAAACGATCAAATAAAAATCTTGCAGCCGAGGATCTTGGAAGGCAAGGCTGGGTGTTGTTACAGAATTCCTATAATTACTTAGAAGACTACCTGGCTCATCCCAGGTTTTTTGTAATATGAATTCTCTGTATACAGTATTCTAAGTTTCCATATTTTATTTGCATATGGACCACTGTTCTGTTCACAAAGGATGTGTATTTGAGTGGTTGCTTTCCAGCTAAGATCATTAATGGCAAAGTCCCGAATACACTACATTGGCAATCTAGGATATTTGAGGGATAAAGCACAAGTGGTAATGGAGACCGAAAAATAGTATTAAAAACAAAGCAACTCACATCATTTAATAAGATCCTCCTTTATTAAGACATTTTCAAGGAAATTTTCAGTTCCTTTAAGGAGATTCTTTTTAGGAATTTCTAAGTGCAGTATAAGGTTTATACTTTAAATTTCTCTCTACAGTAAGCAATGTTATACCAAAGCAATAGTAAGCAATGTTATACCAAAGCTTAATACTTTCTGTATGAAGATTTTCAGGGGATAGAGACCAAAAAGTCCTTCATTTAGCATTTGTGAACACCCACAATTGTATTTAATATGGAGAAAACAAGGGAGCTTTCTGACTGTTTTCAATAAAAAGATAGTAAAGATGTTATTTCCTATTCAAAACCACTTAAAATCTACTTCTCTTAAGACTAAACAAAAATACACATAAGAGGTTCTTGGTATGTAGTTCCTGTAATATCTTTCTGGTCGCAAACTCTCGATCTATAAATCTTTCTACATGTAATGCTGCTCAAGATCAAATTTTCTTTTCTAAAAGACCTACTACTGGTAACTAAGTTAAAACATCCACGAAAATGCACAAACTTTTAAAAAGAAAAACGCAAATTGAAAGCCAAGAAATATCAATGCATGTTCATTCAGGTTCCCTCTGTCAGATTTCCAGGTCCAGTGACTCTGAGTTAAGGGCCAGAACAGCAGAGTACACGACTTCAGTTCCACTTCCTCACCTACCGTTCTACACAAACAAGTCTGGATGAACGTAACCTCTCCGAGCCACAGCTGCCTGCTTTGCAAAACTGTGCCTCTCCCTTTAATATATCATAACAGAGAACTGCATCAGACAATTCCTCCAAGCTCTTTATAGCTTAAAGATTTACGAAGCTGAGGTTTTATCTCTTCCTACTCTTTGATTCCTTTCTAATACTTCACTGTTTTGGCTATTTGAGTCAAAACATTTTCTTTTGCTTTTCCTATTTTAAAAACATAACACCTTTTCTCCCATTTAACATTTGCATAAGTCCCTCTAAAGAGAGAAAATGACTTTTTCCTTACTAAGTCTTCTAAAAGTCCAGGTCACAAATATTCTACAGAATATGGATCTACACACACACACACTAACATTGCGAGATAACATGAAGAAAAGGGGCCTCTGGAGACCTAAAAAGCACCAACATTGCCTAAATGCATTTGAATTAAAAAAAAAAAAAAAAAACCTTTAAATATGTCGGTCAGTTTGCAACCCATACTATATGGCCATTAAAAAACAGGACTGCAAGCCAACAAATGTAATAGCCCATTTTTCCAAGTATAATTTTCTAAGCATACTTTGCATTTTCAGACTAAATATTATTGTTTCATTTTTCCTTCAAATTTATGACTTTACTTCATTTCAGTAGTTATTGTTCATCAGATAGTAACAATTTTCCTATTTATAGATATCACTGCTACACAGACAAAATCTATTCACCTTTCAGAAAAATGTGTAATCACTTGGAAGCAATTATTAGCAAGCATGTAGGGCACTCAGAAAAGGTATTTGTTTTACAGAAACTGAAAGGCAAAGCTTTAATCTGTATTTTTGATTTTCTAAACTTAATCTCTCTTAACCTGCCTGTCATGTTCACTCTGCAGAAAAAGAAAAAAAATCTTGGGACTACCTTCCGATCCCTCCGTGGCAGGAGATATTGCAGCCCATATTGTGCTTCTACACTGAATAAGATTATTTTAAGTTTCATATTCTGTCATTTATATTATGGTCCCATTCATTTTATAAATACAGAACTATGATACATAATTGAGACACACTACTCAGATATTATCATATAGTCTCCAAGAGAATAGGATTACCTTCTTCTGTAAAAACCACCAATAGGAAATATGGTGCATCTTACTAAAGTAAAATGAGCCTTTTGGCAAATAAAACTCTTAAAGGGACCAATATACACAATGTTGAAACTGTCCAAAAATTGCATCTGTAATCCTTAAAATAATCACATTAAATAAGCAGAAACTACAAAAAAATTAATAAATGACACTGCTGAAAATAATAGCTAATTTGGATGAAAAAGACATTGCTAACTTTGGGTTGGAACTTGACAAGCTGTAACACATTACCGTGGCTTCCGGCTTCCACTTCTGACATCGTTTCTAGGCTTGTCAGGTCTTTATGAAATAGTCGTCTTACAGTCCTACAGCCTCTTCCATCTTGCCACCTATATCCATCTTCACTTTCTTGAAAGGAGTCTTTTCTGGGTCGGTTTATAACAGGAATTCTAGGTCCCTGTTTGAATTCTCTCCAACTCTCTGAATTACCAACAAGTTCATCAGAGAGCCACCTTTTACTCTGATCTTTGTGGTTGTCATTTATCCAAGCGGGCTGACTGTAAATTGGATTTTTAAATGCATATGGATTGCTGGAAACAGCATATGGTCCTTTTCTAGGGGTATTCCCATAGTTCCCTGGTGTTATTTTTTTCTTGGGAAGGCCTTTTTCCATTTTACTGCTATGGCCTTTAGCATAATCATCCATTATTAAATAATCTTGTTGAGGGTGACTCCTTCTGAAATCCTCATCATCTATAATCCCTCTGTCTTTAGCACGCTTCACAAAATAAGGTTTTGCTGCATCTCCCATGGTCTTTGACTTCAGTTTTCTTACTCTGCACCTGAAAGAAAGCATTTTGGGGAAAAATAATCAAACTATAACAAGATATCATATTAAGTGTACAAAATATCACACATGTATTGTACAGAAGCTCAAAAGCCTATAAGAAACTCCTTTTCCCCCTAATTTCCATCACATTCTAACAATCAGTGCATTACATACAAGTTAGGAGGCTTAGTCCTATGACATTCTTCATGAAAATGAGTACTCATTATTCAACATGACGATTAAATCTGTGAAAAAGAAGTTTCCTATAGTCTTGAGGATTGTAGTATAAAAAAATGTCACGTATACTAAATTAGTAGGCTTTTACATAAAGGCGCTTCTAGTTAAAAAAAAAAATCTTCATCCCAAACCTGTTAGAAAACTCCCGAAACAGTCTTTTTAAAAGAGTTGTCAATTACTCTTCAGTGCTGTACAAAGCAACCGAATCTTTCTCTGAACGTAGTACATCTCAGAACTCCACGTTTCCGCCCCTTCTCCGCACCCAGGACACTCGGCTTACCTCACCACCACTATTCAGAACGACAGGCTTCGATCGCTTGGGCTACGGAGGGAGGGTCTAGGCTGCCAACCAAGACTCCGCTTTAGTCAAAGGGGCTGATTCCCGACCAAGCAACAATTCCAACTATCCTCCCCAAGTCTTCATTCTCCAACCCCAAACAAGTTTGGTTTTCTCACGAACTGCAATTTTCCCTCCTCGGTACCCATCTGATGGCCCCACCGCCGATCGGCTTCAGTTTCCACCCTTTGGGACAGAAGGCGGAGAAAAAGGAAGCATCCCCGTACTCTTGGCCACGAAGCCACCGCTGGTACCAGGAAGCAGGAAGTGACCTACCTCCTTGATGGGTTCCGAGGTCCCCCCAGCTGGATAGGGGGCCCAGGCCGAGTGCCTTCACCCAAATCCCTTCTTCTGCAGGGTCTGACACAGGTGAAGATGTGGATTCGAAAGAGAGGTCAGTCCCCATTGGCCTGGGAGCTTCAGGATCCTCCCAACTGGGGCAAGGAGGCCGGCCGTGGATGGAGCCAACGTAACTCCTGGGCGGGGCCCGCCCTCTAGTCTGGAGACCAGGGAACCTACCGGAGACCTAGCCCAGAGACGAGTCTGGGAGGTACGCGGGGAGCAGACGCTTGAAACACTTACCACCTCCGCAGCGGTTCTCTGCGCCTCTTTCGGTCCCGGCAGGGTTCCCACTCTGTGTTTTCCTTCGGCCCTACTTCCGGCGCTCAGCGCTGTCTCATTGTGCGCGATTGGGAGCCGCCAGTGCCCCCGCTGGAGAACTCCGCCGCTCACGCCGGAAACGCGCGCCCCTTCCGAAGGGCCGCCCGTCGCCCCGCCCCTTCTCCACAGCGCCCCGCCCACTTCCGCCGCGGCGGCTGTGAGCTAACGCTTCAGAAGTCGAACTTCTAACCTGGCTGCTATTATCTGTTCTCTGTTCTTCCTTGCTACGAGCTGACCTCACTCAGGTCTCCTCTGTTTCCTGGGCTGTGAAAGCAGCGGGGAGGCGTTGGGAGAAAACTTGTGGTTCTCTGAGAGGGACGCGGAGACCTCAGTACGGGCGCAGCCGCCTGCCGGGGTAGGCTTGGAAGCTCGGCTTGCCCCTGGATGCCCCAGGTTGCTTCCAGGGCAAGTGCAGCCTGGTTCTGAGGCCTCGTGGCGCTGTTGCTATTTTTCTGGTAATTCCGAGTGATTTAACGTCTCGGGGAGGTCTTAGTTACCTGTCCTGTAGAAATGCCAGCATTTAAACATCCGCTGTTCACCCAGCTCTCACTATGGTCATGGGAAATGCTTTGCTTTTTTCTTCAATTGTGTACATATTAGTTTTACTTAAAGAAAAACAAAGCAAAAGGGTGTTTTGAAGAGTGCGTGTATTCTAAAAGGATGATCGGGAGATTTTTGTACTTGAATTTTTGAACGAAGATCGTACACTTGGAACTAGCAAACAGGCTGGAGCGTTGAGAAAATGACAGTTTTTATTTCTCTGCTTTAAACATTTAAATTTAAGTTCATGAGATTCTATGAGGCCTTGGTCTTAGAATAATTATGAACACATGTACTGGCCACTGCCAGGTACTGGTCTGGGGGCTTTATAAATATTAAATCATTTTCCTCAAAATAGCTCCACTAGGAAAATATTGTAACCATTTAAAGTGGGGAAATAGCATTTACGGTGAAGAAAATGGCACTGTTGGAATCAAAACCCTAACGAGGCAAACTCTGTTCTACAGTAACAATGTTTGTGCTGAAGGTGTTTTAAAAACAGTTGGCACAACTTTTGTATAATGCCATATCTAGATGCTCTGGTTCTGAATATCGGTAGGAATCAAGCCAATTATCTGTTTGACAGGCAGACAATGGTCTTGAAGAGTCCAGAGAGTGGTGAACATGATTGCATTATGGAACAGTAGCTTTCCCACACTCAGTGGAGTAATTTTTTAAAAAGATTTTATTTTTCAGAGAGAGGGTAAGGGAGGGAAAAAGAGGAGGAAAGCAGTGATCGCCTCTTGCACCGGTGACCTGGCCCACAACCCAGGCAGGCATGTGCCCTGACTGGGAATCCAACAGGCTGTCTGGGGCTATGGAATCCATTTGCAGACTGATGTCCAACCCACTAAGCCACACCA
This sequence comes from Carollia perspicillata, assembly GCA_004027735.1. NCBI lineage: Eukaryota > Metazoa > Chordata > Mammalia > Chiroptera > Phyllostomidae > Carollia > Carollia perspicillata. The sequence goes on along the minus strand of PVKM010027361.1, from coordinate 1,394 downwards.
GTCAGAGCCAGTGGAGTAATTCTTGTGCACAAAGACTGGCTTAGGAAAAGTTCTAGAGGAGCAGAAGAAGATACATCTTTTTAAGGATTTAAAAATATTTTTGCTTGCATTTTCTTTAATGTGTTTCTCTGAACTAACATTTATTCTAAACTTGTTTTTAAGATTACTAAAAAGAAGTACAGACCCAAAATGGAGTCCCCACCAAGACTTAATACTTTATATGCTTAATCTGTTAGATAAAACCTAACCTAATTACAGTTTCTGCCTTTCCCAGGAGGGGAATTTTAATCTCATCAATTTGGGATTTCCTGATCAACTCTTGGGAGGTAATCTGCCTAGTAAGACCCCCCTGCCTTTTCCTAACAGAAGGTGACCTTGCCTGAAATAATCCACTCTTTTACCTTTATTGCCCCACCCTCTTTCTGCCTAAAACTCCCATTTTGTACAACTGCTTGCATATCCTTCCAGTTGCTAGATGGGATGCTGCCTGATGAATGAATCAGTTAATAAAACCAATAGATATTCAGATTTACTCAGTTGAATTTTGTTCTTTAGCAAGATTCATCTTGAGTATAAATGATGCTCTCTAAAACATATATTATTAATCAAAGGCGTTGGGAGAAAACTTCTGGTTCTCTGAGAGGGACGCAATTAATATATCTCTCCATATTATATATTGCAGTGGCAATTTAAATTGGTCACGGAACCCTTAAAATCTAGTTGAAAAGTTTGGTTTGATTTGTTGTCATTACTGGAGGGACTACTGAGTTTCTCAGAATCTTTGTGGTGATTGTCCATCCTATCTACACATATTTCCAACAACCCGAAGTAAAAATTTGGGGGCTTTTTGGTTCAGAGGTCATTAACACTGCTCCATACGTTACAATGAGTCTCCCTCTTGAACCAGAAGCTAAATATTGTGGTGTCTGTTCAGAAGCTAACATTTAACAAACCCAGTGACAGTGCTATTTTTCCTGTAGGGCCATGAGGTCAGAAGCGCAAGAGTTGTGTTCATAGCTTTGCCAGACCATTTTTTCCCTTAGTGATTTTTATCCACTTTATTAGCTAATTATATTGACTCCCTCTTCAATTATGTCCAGAGTCCAATGACCCCTCACCGCTTCCACTGCTCCCAACCTAATGTTAGTCACCACCGTAGCCTCACTGCATTGTTGCAATCATCAGCTTTTATCTTTGTTCTCCTCATCTATCCTCAGCACTGTAGCCGAAAAACTTGTGTTAAAATCTGAGCCAGGTTATTGTTACTGGAAAGGGACCTGGCCCTGAGCAAGCTGGTAGTTTGTGGTTTCTCTTTGTGTAGGAAAGATTTCACAATAGTAGTCCACGTGACTTTTAGAGGAAGTCTGATACTGGAAGCAAAAGGAAAGCCTGAA
>PVKM010027360.1:0-18842 GCA_004027735.1 Carollia perspicillata | reverse complement strand
ACATAAAACTGAAACTTATAGATACAGACAACAGTGTGGTGGTTACCAGAGGGAAGAAGGGTAGGGGGATAGTGAAGATTAAAGGTGGTGATAGAAGACAATTTGACTTCGGGGGGTGGGCACACAGTGCAATATGCAGATCGTGTATCATAGAAATCTACTCTGGAAACCCATGTAATCTTATTAACCAGTGTCACCCTAATAAATTTAATACAAAGAAAAGAAAAAGAAATGTGCTGCTAGTGATGATGCATAAATATCACGTTTTGTTCTATTTATTGTTTCTCAGTGTAATGTAGATTTTTGTGATTTTCCCCTCAGCTTTATTGAGCTATTACTAATAACATGGAATTTTGAGTCAATTATATATGTCTGTGAAAATATTGTGTGAATTTGAGAACTGTATTAAAATATTAAAAGATAATATATGTAATATTTGTCTTATTATTGATAGGCACTAGTGTTTATGAAGAAACACTGTTCTAATAACAGTTCCTTCTGTTTCTCACATGATAACAAACTGAAGGGCATTGAGAAGGATGTTGGGGATACCACAGCGAACAAGATAAATCTCTGGCTGTAAGGACTTCACATCCAGCAGGGAGAGAACCACAGCAATACTGTGGGATAAATTCTATCATGAGAAAGTACAGGAAAGGGGAATTGGAGAGTAATTCAGTTGCAGGGAAGAGCGAAGAACTCCTAAATAAGTAATGTTAAGGCTGCTGTGGTAGGCATGACTCTAAGATGAACCCCAGTGAATCATGGCTTTCTATAATCCCCTCCCCTTGAGTGAGACTGGGACCAGCACTTTACCTCTATCCACAAAATAGGGCAAAGAAAGATGATGAAATATGATTCTCGTATATTATACATATAAAACATTAGATGGCAAATGTGGAGGGATTTCGCATATGTAATTAAAGAGCCTAATCAGTTGACTTTAAGTAACCAAAAAGATGATCTGGGATAGCCTGACCTAATTAGGTGAGCTCTTTAAGAGACTAGAAGTCAGAGAATTGCCTTCCAGCTTTGAAGGAGTAAGCTGCCGTATTATGAGAGGGTCTATCAGTGCGCCCATGGCAAAGAATTGTGGGGGCCTCTGGAAGCTGACAGAGGCTCCTGGCTTACAGTCATCAAGAGAGCAGGGCAGTCAGTCCTACATCCACAAGGAATTGACTTCTGCTAGCCACATGTGAGCTTGGGAGGGGACTCTGAGCTCCAGACAGGGACGTAGTCCAGTCCACACCAGGCTACAGCCGGTTGACACCGTTGAGTGGAGGACGCAGCTAGGCTGCACTCAGACTCCTGACTCATGGCCACTGCAAGAAGATCGATGTACATTTTAGACAGCTAAGTATGCGGAAATTCGTTACACAACAATTAAAAAAGCTAACACACCTGAGATGTGAGCAAATGGTACTCACATGGGGAGAGAATGCTCCAGGATTTGTAGGAGAGTGGTTAAAATAGAGCCTCTCAAGTCAAGATTAACTTGGCTTCTCATTTAGCCAGGTGACCCTAAGCAGGTTACCTAACCTCTCATTTTTTTCTACTCTGTAAAATGGATATTTTCATTATTACCACCATCACCACCTTCCTCCTCACCATTTTCATGATCATGACCACCATTCATGACATTTATCTTCATGAAAATCATCCTTATTCTTTCCTTACAGAGGTATTATGAGGATTAAGTGAACTAACCAGTTGAATAATTTTAACTAGGAGAGTGGCAAGAACAGAGCCAAAATTCTAACTTAGTCTGTCTGACCCTGAATTCCAGAATGCTATTCTCAACTATCATTTAAACAGGGATTGGCAAAAGTAGGTTTTCAGTTGAGAATACGTACGCGAAACAGAGTTTGTTCGTTCTTGTATTATTATTAATTAATTATTGAATTATTTATCTTCTTATTGTTATTGTTTCACATCCTTGCTTAAGATTTATCTGTTAATGATGGCTGGTATTTTAATATCCTTTTACCACCCCCTGCCCCCGTATTGTGCTTCTCTATTGTTATGAGCTAAGGCTCAGCAATCTGGCAGATATGAGTTTAAAATCCAGCTTTACTCGGAGCAAGAAATTCAAGTTTTAACGCTCAGCTTCCTCATATATAAGATATGAAATAATAGCCACCTGATAGGGCTGTGAGGAGATTATGTATATGAAGTGTATAGCATGGTACACACTGAAGAATTTCTTCAATTACTTAAGAAATGTTCTTAGGTGTTACTGTTTGCAGACTTCATTCATTGTATATATGACACACAAATAGTTATATCTACACATGTACAAAAAACTTCTCTATGCAATGAATAGATCATGAGAAAAATCATAGTCTCTCTAAAGATCACTGAAACTAAGGCATATTTAATTGGTCCGGAATGCTTTAGGTCAGGTAAACACCAAAAATTAGTTATGGTAGATGTTCTGAGATTATGCTGTCAATCATTGTGTTTCTTAATTTTAAAAATTCTTCACTGTAATTATTTCCTGTGTGTGGATGTGGCTGAGCTGACTGATTTATATCCCTCAGGTCCTTCTTCACGGACTGTATAATTATTTGGTCTTTGATTTTCAAGGGCTGAATCATTGCTTTCTATTTTTATAGCTCCTCTTTTTCAGAAGAGCGGGCCTTGCTCGGTGAATGGGTCCTGGTGATGTTTAGTTGCCTGAAAGCAAGCTTCTTCATATAATGTGAATTATTATTTCTGTGATTTTCTAAGCTTGGCTACTGGCACCGTACTAATCCAGAACAAGCTGAAAATAAAAAATGCTGGGATTTAGGATGAGGGATGGGAACGATCTGCTTTACTTTCTCACGCTAACGCAGTCCTTCCCTTGGTTGCTATGCCTGTTTTATTGGCACTTCTGTCTCCTCTTTCTTCTGGTCTCATTGGTTTATTGTTGTCTTACAAATTATCCTCCCACTTGGCATTTGCTGTTGCTAATTGCCTACTAACTTTCTCCCCATTCGAGTAATGAGAGGCAATTTTGCATCCATCTCCACTCAGATGTTATGATTTCTTATCATTATTGCACTGCCTCTATTTCTCTCTTATACTCTATTTTACTTACATGTATATACTGCCTTTCTTACAGGAAGGAAGCAGAAGCCATTTATATTCATAATTATTCCATCTTTTCAAGAACAAGGCAGAAAAGCATATTCAATGTATTCTATATAGTCATTTAGGTTAGGGAACTGAATTACAGTCACTAAAATTTCCAATAAAGTTTGAACATTGTGCAATTGGACAAATACAGCAGCGCCTCTTCATCACTTCTGTCAGGGCAGAGGGCTAAAGCCTGTATTTGCTTTGGGAGAACTGGTTGGGATTCTTGAGTGCCTGGGTGGACTGACAGTTTTGTCAGGACCTCTTTGTGGGTTGGCCAGTGGCACATTTCACACTTTCAACAGCTGTGCCCACTGATCAACTGTACCTTATTTTTCTGGTACAGTTGGGACCAGTGAGAGCCACGAGACAAAGAGCAATAGAGGGCAGTGTTCTGCTATAGGAAGATTAAATAAAACACTACATAAACAGTTATTATTCTGTGCTTTATTCAATCATGCCTTTCTACCCATATTCTCCTGATTTTGGACATTAGATTCCACAGTCGTTCTCCAGGGGGTAGCTGATTATTATTGTGAGCACTTTTGACAACGCTGTTAGTTTAAGGTCTTTCTCTTTCCTAAACTGAATGTATCTTCCACTTCTCTTGACTCCAGGTTCGTTCCTTTCTGATGCACTCTTCTCACCGCTGCCAGAATCCTCTATTTTCAACAGATGTCTCACTATGTCACCCCATGCTGAAAAGCCCTTGCAGTCTCCCAACTGTGAATAGGAGGTGACGGCTAGGAGCACAGCTTCGGAGCAAGGGAGACTTAGCTGGACAACCTTGGGATAGTTAGTCTCCCTGAGTCTCAGCTTCTTCCCCTGAACTTGAGGGTAGTGATAGCTCCGGCATAGGATCACTGCGTGAATTAGAAATAACATCTGAAGTGCTCAGTGGAGCCTTTGTCCAATGTGGACTTTCAAGAAATACTAGCTCTTAGCTATTTTTTATAAGTGTGATTGATTTAAAGTCAGTATTCTTTTCAGAAAAAGGAAAAGCATCAGGAGAGACATTTGTGCAATTTGGCCTCTTCCTCCCATCCATCAAAACTTACTGGGATTCAACTGTAAAGCGACTGTAACTCACCACTGTTGTTTTCTGATGCGCCAGGTTATTTTATATTCAAGTGATCATGACTGTTACGAGGCTACTCCATTTTTAGAATCCGATGGGAGGGGCTTGACAGAAATGTCAACAAAACGTGGCCACAAAGAAATACATAAACAATCAGATCAAAGAGGCTCAGCCAGAAGAGAATAAAATTCAGAGCAAGAAAGAAAAAAATGTTCAGAGGAAAATTAAAGAGGCTGACAACAAATTAAATATCTTCGGCAAGAATGTTTTATCTGGTGCAAGATGCTTCTGATTCCTCTTTCGAAAACCCTTGCTCATAAGAATCCCTTTGCATTTGCTGGCCTTCTGCCTGGGAAGACCGCAGTCTGTCCACACTAAGGCTTTTGCCCATTTCATACTTGGTATTCCCTAGCTGGGCCTTCTCTCACTGTCCCGTCTTAAGGAGCCGCCTCCAATTACACTCGTTCATCTTTACTGCCTTCCTCTACATTATTTTTCTGTGTAACATTTTTCATACTATGAAACGTGAAATACTTTTGTATCATCTGTCTCCCCCGCTAAATGTACGTTGCCCCCGGGGAGAGTGTAGTAGAGACTGAATGTCTGTGTCTCCTCCAAATTTGTCTGTTGAAGCCTATCCCCAGTGTGATCATATTAGGAGGCGAGGCCTAGGGGAGGTGATTAGGTCAAGAGGGTGGAGCCCTCGTGAATGGGATTCGTGCCCTGAGGAAAGAGGACCCAGGGAGTTTGCTCCTCCTTTCTGGCAGGTGAAGCCACAGTGAGAAGATGGCCATCTGTGAACCAGGAAGAGGGTTATCACCAGACCAAAGAATCTGCCAGCACCTTGATTTTGGACTTCCCAGCCTCTGGGTCTGTGAGAAATACATTTCTGTTGTTTATAGGTCACCCAGTCTACGGTATTCTGTTATAGCAGTCTGAGTGAACTAAGACGTAAGGGCTTTGTGTTGTTCAGAGTTATGCCCCTGTTATATCTAGAAGAGAGTCCGGTACCCTCAGTAAATACTTGTGGGATGAGTAGATAGAGAATTTAATGTCCAAAGTCCCAAGAAGACATGTTTTAAAGGCCTTCTTCTTAGTTAATTATCAAAGAAACCAACTCATAGATTGAGACTTCTTCCTAAAGAACTTAGTAAAGGACAGCTGTTCGGTCATCATTTTCTCTGCGGATAACATATAAAATCCACATACTGTGGTTATTGGGTTATAGTATCTATTAAATACTAGGAATTATTACTATATGTATGTTAGATTAAAAGTGAGATTTCTATTCAAGAATACAGCCTGCATTACAGCAGCATGAGCAAACCCCTCACGAAGGCGTCCCTGACCTTTGCCCCTCCATCAGACCTGAATGACCGACAGTACAGGGTGGGGCAAAAGTAGGTTCATAGTCGTTCATAAGGAAAAAGAAGTGCAGGTTATCATCATTGCAATGACTTGATTAACTCTGTGTTTTGCATATTCACAGCTGTAAACCTGCTTTTGTCTCACCCTGTGTACTGGTGTGAAAAGGGGAAGGGGATTGCATAGTTAGGGCCTATTGTCAGATAGAAGCTGCACTGAATACCACCAACAGAGCCTCGGAGCCAACACCCCCGGGGTCCCTCCCAGCGCTGAAATACAGAGCCGTTCTGCCTGACAGAGGTTTCCCAGTTCTGCCCTATTTTCTTCATCACGTACGTCTGACAGCTCACAGCTGTGCTCAGAAAGGTGCAGAGAGAGGAATACAGGGTCAGCAGACCGGGGTTCCGGTGTCGTCCCGCCACCGTGTCCTCCTCATTAGACACCACTTAATCTTCTGGTACCTCAATTTCCTTGTCTGTAAAACTACTGGCTGCTCTAGAGCACCCCAGTGAAATACTGGGAGGAAAAAATGAAAGGCGGCAGGAAAATATGTTGACAAATAAGAGCACAAGGATCTTCCAAAAAAAGCAGCATTCAGCACAGTGTTGTTAGCTTCTCTCTTACATCATTAAGAGAGACAAAAAAAAAAAAAAAGGAAAACAACTCTACCCTTACTTCAAAAGGGCAGTTCTAGGAAGGACACTCACTAAGTGCATCCTGTGTTAAATGTTAGCTCTACTGGTATAGTTTTCAAACTATCATTGATATCCACTTCAAAAGTGTGAATATGAATGGCCGATTACAAAAAATAAGGGCTAAAACCAAGGGAAGAAACAACAGAAAAGATACACTGCGGACATACACATGTCTCCATTTTGGCGTGTGTGAGCTAAAGCACCAAACAGCATGTGTGTTTATAAGATGTATTCTCCTCTTTTCTTTCCCCATCTCCTCTGTCTCCTCGACTTCTACAGATTTCCTAAACTTTACAGAGGCTCTTTCTGTATATGAACCTTAAGACAACTTCAAATGCAAGCGAAACAACTGTTCTAAAACATTTTGTTCAATGAAGGAAAAAGTATATGACTTACCACATTATTATGTTTGCAAAAAGCTATTATGGAAATACACAGGCTTTTATGAGCTTAAATAGTCTGAGGCGAGGAAGCAAAGGAAAGGAATGCATACACATCTATGGAAGCCGCGCTCACGGCAGCCGGAGTCTAGCAGACAATTGCATACCCTCACTTAAAGGGCCAAGAAGAAACCATATGTCTATTTTAGTGACTCCATCCTGAAATGGTGCACTTATTCCTTTTATTATATCTTCAAATAAATACATATGGGACCCTTCAGATGTCAACAGTGGCTCTGAAAAGAGTATGAATTAGTCACACTGGCACACAGGGCTCGGGAACAATAAACGGTGCTCTGGAAGACCCTTGAATACAAGCCTATTTTCCTCTTAATCCAAATGAATAATTAATGATAATTATCATGCTGCAGTTATTATCTGTGATAATAATATATCCGTAAGGTGAATAAATTCAATCTGCTCCTATGCAGAAGTGGCAACTCATAATATTCTTAAGAAATACAGATACAATTATCAGTATTAATGGTCAAGGGAAAAAAGAGATTTTTATATAAGGAATTACAGGAAAAGGTCTACAGTGAGGTGGAAATGAATCTCCCGGATCTCATTGTTTTCCACAGCCCTCGCCGCCATGGCCCTGCTGTGGTGATGTTGGGGTTCCTACTTTTGTGGGTAGAGGCTCCATTTAAGTAAGAGCTTTATTATGCACTTGTGCACTGCAGTCTGCTCCAAACGTCTCCATTATTGCCCTTTGGAAAATGACTCCGGTTAAGTTGAAGATCCTGTAAAAGAGCTTGTGAAACATGTTAGGGCTGGTGGGGGTGCTTGGGCCCCCAACTAGACAATGTAACACTTAAAGGGAAAAAAAGTGCAAAAATCCAAACGAGATAAAATGTGAAAAGCTTGCTTCTTTGACTGCAGGTGGAGGTGGAGCTGTGCGAACTCATGGTGGTTGTGGGTAGTAGCTGCTCTTTTTAAAATGCCCTAATGGTATAGAGTCAACCAGTGAAACAGGATGTCATTGTGGCTGGAACATGATCATGACCCGATCCTTCCTAACAGTTCTCGTCATGTCGGAGGGCAAGCTGCTTGGTCCACATTGCGTGTGAGTGTGCGTGCACGTGCAAGGATGTACACACACATATCCTTTTGAATATGTCAGGTCTATAGAGGTATCACTTATATAAAGTAAAAGTAATCCTTTTAAAATATATAATTCAAGTTTTGAAAAGTATACAGTCTTGTAATTTCCATCACAATTTAGATACAGAGTTTCTATCACTTCTAAAGCCTCTTTCATGTGCCCTTACTCCCCACCCCTCATAACCACCCGACCTGTTTCCTGTCCCTATAATTTTGACTTTTTCAAACTTTTATAAATTGAGTCATATGTAGATTTTTTTGTAGCTAACTTCTCTCACTTAGCATAATGCTTTTAGGGTGCATTCATGTTGTTGCATGTATTAATAATTTGTTCTTTTTCATTTTCTGTGTAAAATCCCATCATGCGGTTGTATCACAATTTACCCACTCACCAGTGTATGGACACCTGGGTATCCAGTTTTTAACAGTTATGAAGGTTAATAATTAAGATTAATAATTAATCTGCTGCTATGAAAATTAACCTACAAATCTTTGTTTTCCTTTTCAGAGCCTTTGGACAAATACCTGAAAGAGGGATTTTCATACAGTCAATGCATTTTAGCTTTATGACCACCAAACTCTTTTCCAAGTGGCTTAACCATTTCACATTCCAGCAACAGGAGATAAGAAGCCCAGTTGCTCTGCGTTCTCACTGACACTTGATACAGAGAGTTTTATACTTTTTGCCTTTCTGGTTGGTTTGTAGGGATATCTCCTTGTGGCCTTAACTGGCATTTCTCTAATGACTGATAATGTAGGTATTTTTTTCATGTGTTTATTTAGCATCCATAAATCTTCTTTGGTGAATTGCTCAGATCTTTTCTTCCATTAAAAAAAAAAGTGTACTCTACACCTTCTAATGGAGTTATGAGAGTTTTAAAATTTGTTTTGGATGCAGGACATTTAGCACATATATGTTTTGCAAATACTTTTTTCCAGTCTGGGGTTTATGTTATAATTTTGTAAACAGCATTGTTCAAAGAGCAAAAGCTCTTAATTTTTTGAACCTGTCTGAATTTAGGAAACAAGGGCAAATGGAGAGATTGTGCAGATGAAGACACCTCCTTCTTCCCAAATAAACCAGTGATATTTTCTGAGCACTGACTTCACATAAAACTCTAGGCTGAACTAATAAAAGCATATAAACACCCACTTTAGATAAAAAGTAGCATTCAGTAGCCTCTATAATTTCATTAAATGACATTCCACACTATGCTATTTTGTCTTTATAGACAAGCAATAGATAAATATTTTACTTAAGGGAATATGTATAACCATGAAAATGGCATTTCCCTTGGACCAAATATTATATTCAATAAATTTGCTTGAATTCTATCATTTATAACCTTTATACCCTTGAGGTTTATAAGCAAAAAAATGTTACTAGTTACTTGGTATGTTTAATATGTTAGTACTGGGAAAAGTTGCCTTTTATTTGACATTGGTGGAATAAGTATAAAGCATTAAAGAAATATAATATACTTAACTCTACATAATGTTTAAAAACCGGATTTTTAAAGCCACTTTTCAGCCTTGATTGGTGTGACTCAGTTGGTTGGTCATCATAGGGCAAACCGAAAGGTTGTCGGTTTGATTCTTGGTCAGGGCACATGCGGGCCAGGTCGCCTACTGGGGGTGTGCGAGAGGTAACCAGTTGTGGTTTGTTTGATTCTTTGTACTATTTCTGAGTTCTCTTGCATTCATTTGTTCTTTCCTTGAGTATTTTTCTCAGGGGTTCTTGAAGGTAATCTGGTCTCCATCTTTAAGGAACTGAAGTTTATCTTTGTAGAATCAGATTTTGTTTGTATTTTTTCCTTTAAAACTATTTTTACTGGTCCTGGCTGGGTAGCTCAGTTGGTTAGAATGTGGTACCAGTAAGCCAAGGTTGTGTGTTCCATCCCCTGTGAGGACACATACAGGAAACAACCAATGAACACATAAATAAGTGGAACAAGAAATGGATATTTCTTTTTCTCTGTCTCCCTCTTGCTCTCTCTCTTCCTTCCTTTCTCTGTCTAAAAATCAACAAATAAAAATTAAAAACCTACTTTTACTATTTTAACTATTTATGTTAAAAAGTGTAAATATTTAAAATTTGGAAACATCAAAAGTCAATTTGTTTACTCATTAAAAATAAAAAATACATAGTCTCTCCAGAGATAGCCTAATGAACTACATACATTGCACATTTACTTTTTTTGAGGAATAAGAAAATCCCACAGTTGGAATGCCTGTTCCATGTTGAGGCAGGAATAATAAGAAAATAGGAGTTCCTCTTCTTGAGGTGTTTGCCTCTGACAATGAAAAAAAAGATTAAAAAATTCTAAATTCTAAATTCTAAAGGAAAGGCTCCACGGTGACATACAGTGATTTCACCTTTTTCCCCCCAGTTGTGCCCTGTTTGGGCCTTTATGAAATCCATCCATGTCACTGGTATGACATGACTCAGCAGGTTTGGGAGAGGAAAGCATGTCAGAATCAGAGCACGGGAAATCTGATTGACTCTTTTTAAACAAGTGCTTATTTCCCCAGTTTAGGACAAACTTTAGGTTCTTCCAAGGCCTAACAAAATTAAACATTTATTCTGGTATCATTGATAATAAAATTTCAATATTGTGCTTCCTTTCCGTTGAAGAGCCCCTGAAAGAGGATACGGTATTGGGTATCTGATATTTAAATATCAGCTGTACAGGAGAAAAATTGCTTTTCTCTAAATTGTTTGAATAATTGATACATCATTATAGAATCACAGGTAATCAAGAATTAATGAACTAGAGAACTAGAGAAACTGTCTTACCCATTCCTCTCATAGGTACATAGAGATGAAAACAATGACCTTATTTGGAAGGATTTTTGAAAGGGAGTCCTTAATGTACTTCATTGTTTGAAACAATTATTCAATAACACTCAAAGCCAGATAATGCCTGAAACCCAGGTGTATGTTTTGTAGTCGGCATCTATTCCCGCTCATGTGGCCGCTTCACTACTCTGTGTGGGACCCCCTTATGCTTTTGGAAAACCTCCCCTGAACTTTTCCCAGTACTTTAATCATGTTGGTGGCAGTGTTCTGAATCTTCTTGGAATACTCCATTTCTCCTTTGCAGACCATAATGTGGGGCACTGCATCTTGATAAAGGTCTGTCTGGAGCTGATTAATATGGAGAAAGTGATTGCTTTCGTGCCTCTTAATATTTGAACTGTTTCATAAACATTACAGCATCGTGTTATTAAATTCTGCTAGTTTATTACTCACTGTGAGCCTTTAATCATTTCTTCCCTGCGCTTACTTATTTTCAGTTTATATTTCTGCACTTTGAAAGTCCTACTGGTTGCTCTCCCCTCATTCACTGCAAAGGTAGAGCCTATCCTGCAGTACGGTGGAAGGTGCTACTACCTGAATGTTGTGTCTCTCCAAGATTCACATCTTTGAACCCTAACCCCCAGTGTGATGGTGTGAGGAGGTGGGGCCTTCGGGCTTGAGCCTCCTGAGTGCAATTCGAGCCCTCCTAAAAGAAGCTCCAGAGAGCTCCCTAGCCCCTTCTGCCACGTGAAGATACAACAATAAGTCTCCACTTAAAACAGAGCCCTCACTCGATCGTATTGGCACTCTGATCTTGAACTTCCAGCCTCCGGAACTGTGAGAAATAAGTTTCTGTTGTTTATAAGTCATCTAGTCTGTGTTTACTAGTTATAGCCATCCAAATAGCCTAGGAAGAACTAGGAAGATGTGTTGGCAGAATGTTCATTTTTTTCTATGTAATCTTTCTGTTATTCAAAAACGCAATATGGAAACTAAAAAACTGAAAAGACAGAGAGAGTGTCAGAATCCACAGAGAGGCATCGGGAATGGTAAGAAGGAACCTGATAGCAGCATCACGCCCTAAGTCCAGAGAGCAAGTGGAAGCAGGGGTTCTACTTGTGGTGGAGGAATTTGGGGTTCTGAGTGATTTTGGCACAGATATTTAGGACAGATCAACTAACTGAGTGGTTCAACTGCCCGATTGCTTTTTCATGCTCTTGGGTACTTCCTAAATTATAGTTTCTGTGATTACAAGATAAATTATAATTTCAGTTCCAGACATTGGTCTGTGTACAATATATTCACATAGCAACTCCACCAGTAATGTTAAGACTAAATGATACTAATGGTATTTCTTTAACATATCAACAAAAATATATGCTATTTATTAAATATAAATGTTCCATTGGTCTAAGAAATGGAGTCTTTTGAAAATTTGCAGAATTATCTTATGTAGATCAAAGTTATAATTATGTAATGCTTATGTGTTTTCATAAATCGGTCCCTTCATAATCAGATGCTAAGTGCACTGCCTGACATATGGGGAGATGATACTGTAGTGACAATGATCATCTGGGTTTTATACTTGGAGGAAAGAATCATACTTGGAGGTAATGGATTCACCCTGATCTACTTCTGTTCTCTTGTTTAGGAGAGTGCGTTTGTGACCAAATACATCTTTAAAATGTTTGGCCAAAATTAATGAAGCAGTTGTAGACGTGAAACAAACTAAATGCATGGAAGTGAAATGCAGAAGTTTGTAGAATATTTTTCATTTAAAACTCTATGGTGGGGCTTTCTGATTTGCATTTTTTTATGAGGACCCCTGAGTTTATCACCTGATTGGGCATACACAGACACACACACTACCTGTACAAATACATAGTTGTCATACATTTCGGTAGCGGGAGGTGGCCTGATGTATGGACTAGTGCAAGTATGTATTCACAGGGCCGTGCCGTGTTTTTGTGTGTAGTGGCCCAGAGCACGATCGCTTGCTTCTGCTGTTCACCACGGCTGTCCTGAGTCAAAACCATGTACTAAATGAATTTGTTTTGAACTCTCTCCATCTCTCTTTCCTACTCTCTTCCTTTTATCTCCCTGACCTTGGGGTCCTCGGTCACTTAGCATTCAAGCTGTTTACTGGTTGCTCATGTTCTTCCACTGACACATTAGCGCTTGGCCTGCTCACCTTCCCAGGGCCCTGTGTGCTTCCTCTCCTCTCTGCCCCATCCCAGTGGAGCTGCCCTGTGTCTCACTTGTCAGTATTCTTAGAGGATGACAGCTCATATGATTTCTTTTAATAAAAAAGGTGAGCCATTAAGTTCTTCGCCTACAATGGTTGGTATTATGGGAGTTTATATGCTAAACTAATCTTGATAAGATTGTTGGAGGGATATTTTGGGGGTAGAGAGTGATGTGGAGATATGTGCGTTGTGCCTTTAAATTCGCATGCTTCCGTCACACCTTTGGCTAACTCGGAGAAGCAAGGCTGGGGGCAGAGCAGGAGGAGCAGCTGACTTTCCAGAGCCCATGATGCTGTCTCCTTCAAATGGTGCTTTTCAAAAACATGTTTAATGTTATAGTCATTGCCCTGGTGATATTCAGTAGCCTTATTGAAAGCCTTTAGAGAAAGCAGAGTGATAGACATGAAGTCAACCTGCTGGAGAGGGCCAGTGTTTTCACTTCCTGTCCAGTCAGGTGAGCGGCACCCCAGCTGCTTCCCCCCGGAGAACGGCTCCTCCTGGGGTTAGAAATGGAATTGGTTCTGGACTAACTGTGCCCATCTAGCTGATTAGATCTGATTTGTTTGGGGAACCCTTGTAGCTTCCAGAACATTCACTCCTGGTATGTGTCATCTCCAATGGAAAATTCACTGACCAGGAAAGTTGATCTTTCGATAAGCATGTATTGGCAGTTTGATTTCTATTGACAGAAGAGAGACACTTTTAGGCATTATTCTGTTGCTAAGGAACTATTAATTTAGAAAGGAAGGCAAGGTCTCTGGATAATTCTGGATCTATCTATTCATTTAACAAATTTTAATTGAGCATATGTTAAGTTAATGTCTGAAAGATAGAGATGAGCAAAAGAGACATGAGCATTTAATAAGCTTATACTTTATTGGCACTCGAGTCCTTTTTAAAATTTAAATCATGATAAAAATTACTTATCAGTTATAATTTACTATAAATAGTCACCCAGTAAATACTTAACAAGCACCTTTGTTTGTGATGCTGGTGGTATGGGAAGATACAACGGTGCACAAAAGATAATTTTTATACTCGAGTTTGCAATCTTGGATTATTCAAGACCATTATTCAAACAAATAGTTAAGATGTCAAGAATTAAACTCCATGATAGAGGCAAGTACAAAGTGCTGCAGGTCCACTAAGATGGGTATTCAATGCTAACTACTTGTGAAGGCCTAGGCAGGCCTCCACTGAGGGGAGGGTATTTGGTTTGGAGTTGAAGGACCAGAGGGAATCTATAAGGTGGGAGACAATCTGGGTAGATGGCATGTGTAGAAAATTGAAGGCAAGGAACTCCAAGGGTGGAAGTAATTTCCAAGGTGTGGAATGCTACGAACTCATTCATGTAAGGGCAGACGGGATTAATTTTGCACACAAAACTTACCTAGTTACATGCCTCTCCTTAAAACAATTAACACAAAAGACCAGTTCTTTCCTTTCATATCAGGACTGATTATGGTCATAGTACCTTGGCTTTCACAGATAGGTTTCATATTCTGCTTATTGGAAATCAACACTGTCTTTGCATTTGTATAAAATAGCTCTCATTCAAGTGTAGTCACCAATAATGAGTGAGAAATGATATATAATAAAATAAAATAGAAAATATTTATAGTAAAATAACATGAAATTATCTCTTTGGACAATAGATGTTATCCCCTAATACATTTCTGAAATGGTCAATGCCCGCAAGTGCTCATATGCCCTTGTTTTATCTCTATATCATCTTTTTTAAACACAGCTCTGGAAACATTCCCAACTATGTTCTTTTTCTATGCTGTGGTGCCTTCAAGAGGTAGATACAGGAGTCCAAGGGCACATGTGGCTCAGAGAACTGGACAGAGAAACCACACACTGGGGCACTGACACTCCACCAAGCAAATTATGGCGGGTCGGCAAATGTGAATTCGAGTTGCAGCAGAGAAATGTCTGCAAAGATTTGCCATCTATTTTCACGGCAATAAGTGTCACATTTTTTCCCCTTTAGAAAGAAATATTCCTGTCATTCAACACCTGCAAAATTCAGGTCCTTAACATTCTGTGATCTCGTAACTTTGCACTTGACACAATTGGAGTTTTCCATTTTTTTCTCTTAAACTGTAGTCTCTACCCTTCGTTTCTTCAAACTCACAATCTAGGAGACTTTGTCATTGATATTCTCTCCTCATAACCCTCTTTCGCTTCTTCATTATGACCCTATCATTCCAGGACTCCTTTACCTACATTTTGCCCCTTAAGATCCCCTAATTTCTCATCATCCATATTTTTCCATTCATTTCCCTTTCTTTCTATGGTTTTAGAGACCCTGAACTCCTTTGCTTTCTCATCATTCACTAATTAGCATGTCTCCATGGTAACAGACAGTTGCAGAGCAGGAATCATTCTCTGTACCAGCGACTGCTGAGTAACCTCTGGGCCTAGCAAGGAGGGGCCTTGACCTGATTAAGATAAAGACTTTTCTCTTCTTGGCAGGAGAGGATCCATACATTTCAGAGAAGACCCTGTTTCCTAGGGGAGAGAATAAGTCAATTTGGTTGAAAAGGAGTACATACTTGGACTCAGGCATGCAAAATCAAAGTATGAAAAAACTAAGAAAATATTGAAGATGTAGGAGAAATATCTAATGCTGACACTCTGCTTCTAGTTTGTAAAGATTAGCTGTGCTTTGATCTGGAAGATGCTTATGAAGCAACTGGTAGCAAATATTTGGTAGCATTTACCTTCTAATTTTACATGTACAATCCGATTAGAGTGTATCACAGGACCGACTCTAAGACAGAGAGCGACCCTACTTCCAGATTTTTGAGGTTTATCATTATTTTAAAAATTTATGTGTACTGTTTTAAGCTATGGATCAACTCATGATTATATATTAACTATGCAGTTATAATGGCATTAATTACGAATTTACTGTTGCAGTTTTTTTATGTTACATGGCATTGTACGAGGAGAGATTCCCCCAAAACAAGAATTATCTTCTGGAGGGTGGGCCTCTTGTAGTTCAGGCTTCTACCACTAGGTGAGTGTTCTAGGAACCCATCTGCATTGGTATACCAGCTGGCGTTGTTGTGAGAGGCTGCATTTGGCTTCAGTGAATTTTTCTGAAGATTCTTTCAATGCGTTTGTCCATTTCATGATGGGTGATTTATGAGTGCCCATTCTTCACTGAGTGTTCAGCAGTTTTTTTTTTTTTACCAAAAATGGCATGGGCCCCATGCCCCACCCTCTGTATTCATCTGATCCTGCCCTGAACAACATTTTTATTTCCCTGGATGAAAAGTCCTTAAAGGGAAACAAAGAGGTGAAGAGGTGACTCTTTGTTTCACGGAAGAGGTGAAACAAAAAGTCAGAAGCACTAAAAGGCATCAAAACTGAGGAATTCAAAAAATGTTTTTAGCGGTGGGAAAAACACCTTGATGGGTGTGTTGTATCAAATGGAGAGTAGTTTGAAGGTGACTGAAGTTTAAACATGTGAATAAATATATAATTTTTTATAAATAAATTTGGTTTTTGGAGGGGTCCCCTTGGATAGTGCATATAAAAGAACATTTTTCCTGTATATTTTCTCATAGTTAAGAGGCTAGAAAAGATATTATTTGTTTTAAATTATTGAGCACCTGTTTTGCTTTAGATACTGTACTGTGTGATTTTGTGTATACTGCCTCTAAACCTCGTGACAACTTTTCAAGGTAAGATACCATTATATCAGGTTTGTGTATAAAGAAACTGAGATTCACAGAGCTTAAGCAACGTTCTCAAGGTCAAAAAGCTAGTAAGAAACAGCCCGCTGTGGGATTCCCAAGTACCTGAAACCAAGTCTGTGTACAGATGTATATTACCTGTACATTCCTGTATAAAGATGTTTTTTATGTGAGACATGGAAAGCTATAAAGATGCAGAGTGGTAAACTTGTGTTTTCACAGGAGAACGCTGCTCACTAGGAGAGAGGGGCTGAAGTTCGAGGTCTCCTCCGTTGGGAGGCACAGCAGCTCGAGGGTGGTGACCAGAAGCAGCAGCAGTTTTTACTGGCTGCCAGGGAGGGACCTGTTTTAGCACCCGAGGAACCTAGATGAGTAGGAGTTTATTGATTGAAAGCATGCTAGTCATGATGGAAGCTCGTGTAAACTGGCTGAAAACACTTTGTCCCCTATGCTATGAATCTGAGCACGACATTGTCCTTCTAGGAACCGGGCTCTTGATGGTGAGTTGGGATGGAGAACTTGCGTCTGCTGGGAGAGTGCCAACGTTTCATCTTCTCTCCTCAATGTTCATGTTTAAAAACATCCTTTTTCCAGACTTGAATGAGATGTTACCAGCTTGTTTACTACATTCCATCAACTGAAGGTCAACTTCTCAAATTTAATGAAAACTACCATTTTCTTTATATCTGTGAACCAAATGTCTGATGTCAAAGGAGAAAATACATTTGCTGGGTTGACTTCTCTATGCCAATGACTGTGCAGAGTGCTTCCCTAGGCCGAGGGTGGTGGCTGTGCGCGTACCTCTGTCTGATTTCCTGCAGCAGTAAGTGGGGTCGTCGGGCCCCAGGTGCTGCGCTCGGAGTCCTTCACTAGGTTTGCATGGAGGCTGAAAGGGTTCTGGTTACTAATTCTGATGTGATGGGATGTGTGTGTGTACCGGAAGTTTTTCCACAACACCAGAAAAATTTTGGACACTAGCTGGGTGAGGTAGGATTCAACTTAATTCTGACACTGTTTACCTGAAGCTAGCGTTGGATCCCACCGGTTAAGCACTCAGTCCTGCGAGACTGCCTCCCTTGCCACTTCAGCTTCTGAGGCCAGCTGCAAACCCAGGTTGTTCCTGGTACTTCTGACTGACTGGCTACAAATAGAGGTTCTCATGACTCCCACCTTGGGTTTGATTAATGTGCTAGAGCAGCTTGCAGAACTCAGAAACATGCTACTTACTAGATTACCGGTTTATTATTAAAAAATATATAACTCAGGAACAGCCAGAGGGAAGAGATACATAGGGCAAGATATGCAGAAAGGGCTCAGAGCATCTACTCCCTCTTTTAGTACACCCCTCATCCCGAACCTCCATCAGTTCACCAATCCAGAAGTCCTCTGAACCTGTCCTCTCAGGTTTCTATGGAGACTTCATTGTATGGGCTTGATTGCTGAAGTCATGAGCCAAGGCCATTGATCTCAATCTCTAGCCCCTTTCTCCTCCAGAAAGTTATAGGGAGCGTGAGACCCGACATCCCAATCCTCTAATCACAGGGGTGGTTGGGACCATTCCCCCATTTTTAGGTAACTTAGGGGCATTCCAAAAAGTCAACTAATTAACATAACAAAGACACTTTCATGGCTCTCATCATTTAGGAAATTGCAAGGGTTTTAGGAGCTCTGTTCCAAAAACAGGACCAAGACCAAACACTACTATATATCTCTTACTATAAACCACAGCATCAGAAGGCCACACTTCCCATGGGCTACTCCCCACCAATGACTGAGCATTGCAGGATGCCAAGGCAGCTCTGTTTCTGCAAGATGGAGAACTCTCTGAGGAGTGGCTGAAGCTTGGAGTACTTCCCACTGGTATCGTAAACTTTCTTAGAACTACAATGAAGACTCTGCCATCCACCCTGGCTGGTGTGGCTCAGTGGATTGAGTGCCTGTCCAAGAAGCTGAAGGACCACCAGTTCAATTCCCAGTCAGGGCACGTGCCTGGGTTGCAGGCCAGGCCACCAGTAGGGGGCACTCAAGAGCTAACCACACATTGATATTTCTTTCCTTCTCTTTCTCCTTCCCCACCCCCCCGCTCTAAAAATAAATAAATAAAGTCCTTAAAAAAAGACTCTTCCATCCAACCATCCTTCTTTGCTTCTCCACTTTACAGGGGCCAAATGCCTTTCGGTCTGAGGTCTGTCCTGGCCTCTACTTGCTCCCTCCTTGCTTCACTCACGTTGTTTTCCCCTAAGGAAGTTTCCTGATGCCTGCTTCTTGAAGGACCTACATCAGTACA
>PVKM010027359.1:0-18831 GCA_004027735.1 Carollia perspicillata | reverse complement strand
AGCTTGCTTGCTTTTTCATAAAAACCCTAGCTGTGAGCAGTGGGGGCGCGACTCTCATTTGCAGCTCTAAGGAGCACTGTGTCTCCGGACACGTTCGGAGAGTTCGCCCCTGCGCAGGTAAAACTTTGGCCAATAAAGTAACATCTTTGAAACCCTGAAAGTCTCCGACATTTGTTCTCGCGGTGGGTGGATGTAACAGTGACATTTTAAGTAAAATGTTCAAATTGCTGTCCATCTTGTGTGAGACATTCACATACCCTAAGAACCACACTGAAGCAAGCCTTACTTCTTTAAAATTTGTATTTGTATTTATTTTATTTTTAATTGTTTTCAAGTACAGTTGTCTACATTTTCCCTCCACCAGTATCCCCCACCCCACCCATGCCCACCAAGCAAGTCTTACTTCTGCCCAACCCTGCATATGTAGAATTTAGCTAATTAAGCTCCTTTACTAAATGCCTTGTACATAGTATATATTTGGGAAATAAAAGCAAATAATAAATACATGAAGGATAAGAAAAACAAAAAAAGGAAGAAAAGAAGAAAGGAAGGCAGAGAGGAAGGGAAGGAGACAGATGTCATATATTTCAGTATCTCACTCTAATATACAGTATTTAGTAAATACAAATAACATCGCTTATTGTTTTCCATATTATCTCATTTTGCAGCAATGGCTATTAAGCACACAGCTCCCCTATCACAACACCTGAAATAACAACAACTAGTACCAAGCCAAACAATATCTTGTTCAGGAAAATGGCAGACGTTTAAGTCACCTTTCCATTCACTTTTAACAGTTTATGACGATAAATACAGATGTAAGGTAACGGGCAAGCCTTAAATACAATTAATGTTTTTTTCTGATTAAAATTATAGGTGATATTTTATTTGCTTAGGCAAAAGAGGGAAGCATAAAAATTAAAGGAAAATAATAAACAAATGAAAAAAAATAGCCTAACACATTTTCTTAGATTATTTAGAGTCACTACATACTTTGATGTTACTTTAAGTAGTTATGCTTTTAATAATCTAATTCTTTCTGCTATAAATAAATACTATTGATTCTTAACAGAGCTCTGGATTGATATTAGCTATTTTTATTGTATTTTAACCTTTATTATCTTACTGCTTTAAATTACCTTTCACTCTTAGCAAATGTAAGAGTAACTTCTGTTGTTCATCGCAGAATTTTCAGTGCCTGTCACTGTTCCTGGAATATAATAGATTCTCCAAATGTGTTTATTGGGTGAGTAAATGGAAAACTGATGACAAATCTAAACTGAAATTCTGACCATGATGTGATGAGTCTGTACTAGAAATATTACAAGAGAAAAATAAATGCTCCCTCATTTGTAAAGTGAAAATAAAACAACTTTAGTCTAAAAATTTCAAATCTATAAAACAATATTTCTTCAGATGTGGTGCAGGGACAACCCTCTTCAGAGTTACTCAGGGGCTTATTAAAACCTTGGTTTCTCTGCCCAGTCCCCATGCTTGCACTGCTAGTTTGGAATCTCCTATTGTAAGTATCATCACTTACTAAACAAAAACAGAATGTGCATACATTTATTTTATGCAATCTTCAAGCAACGAAGTACATTTCTTAAGTTCATAAACTTGAAATTGTATTAAATGGAGGCTAAGAAAATACAATAGTCACATATTTAAATGTTTGCTTTAATTTACCTGTCCCAGGAAACTGTACAATATTTTCACATTCCATTACAACTTCTTGCCAAAATGAAATACACTATTCTTTTAGACATCCTATTTCAGGTCTCTTAATTAGAAATTGGAGGCTTGGTTCTTAAAAATAATTTTTTAAATTGGCTTCATCCTGGGAATTGAAACACTATTGTTTAGGAACTACGTACAGCTCAAATCAGACTTCCCTGGACTATTCCCTTGTCTATTTCACTTATTAGAAAAATACATTTTAGCTAATCTTTCCGTCTCCATTTTTGAAGCCAATGATAGGTTTAGATGCCCAGCTAGAACTCAACAATGAAACTAGCTCTGCGACTTCTTTCCTTGCAACTTCTTTTGTTTAGAAATAGATAAAAGGACACTTGACATTTCCTTTTATGCTTTGCTCAGATTTCCTACTGAGGCTTTAGTTTAGTTGCCTTATTTTAATAGTGAATTCTTGAGCAAACTACAGTTTTACCTGTAACCTTTGGATTACTTAGACAGCTGTTGGCAGCTGTGACATTCCGCTGATGGGGCTTTCCTCAGGAGAGTGTTTTATTGACATCAGTTGAATGATTTGAGTGACTGGCTCTGTGCGAACCTGGATCCTTGTTCCTCTGTGCCTGTATCTGTGCAGGTAGTAAAGACACGTAAAGACTGAGGGTCATTTTCCCTTTGTTTAAAAGATAATCTGTTTGCTCTTGGTTATTTATTATTAAAGTTCATGTTAGATATTTTTTTCTCAGGGAATTGAGACTGGGCATAAAGTTTCAAAATGCCCCAATTTTCTGATGAGTTTTACAGTTTCATCAGCAGGTCAGTCCCAGTTAAGAACAGGAAACATTTATTGATTTATTTATAGGTTATTTTCTCAATTTCCTGCTGCTAATGATATATAGAAGAAAACCAGTGCTTTTTCAGGGAAGGGTCAGCCTGCTGGTTCCCAAAAGTTTGAGCTAGGCAACTGCATGACCACTGAATCTTCTAGTAGATAGTAGGTGCTTAATAACAATTTGAGTTATCAATGACCAGTATTACCAGGAACAATGAACAGAGCACAGTTCCAAAAGGAGTGTGTTCGAGATCCGGAAACCCTCAGGAAATATACTCTAGACTAATAATAATAACAATTAGTCTAATAACAATATTAGCCTAATGACAATTTGAGTTATCAATGACCAGTATTACCAGGAACAATGAACAGAGCACAGTTCCAAAAGGAGTGTGTTCGAGATCCGGAAACCATCAGGAAATATACTCTAGACTCCTTAGAGAAGACTGGTGGCTTCACCCATTCGACATGGAGCATGTGGCATTCCATCTCATCAGAAATTATGAAATCTTCTCAGGAAGAAATTAAATAAACCCCAGATGCAACAAAAGCACTAAATTTAGTTTTGTTTCCTAGGTAGATCATGGATTATTGAAGGTAGCCATATACACTGAATTTTCTTGCACTGTTTCTATTTTCAAATCATCTCATATTGCTCACAGAAAATCATTAATATCCAGCCTTCTTTCTCTGTATATATTTGTCTCTCTCAAACTAAACATTCCCATATTATGCAATTATATAATTTATGAGAATAATCATCTTCTTCAAACCTTAATTGATATCTGAATACCCTTTAAAACAAAATTTATAACAAATTTTCAGAAACTCATTGCTCTCACCTTAATGTCTACATTATTTTTCTTTATGTATGCTATTTATCATTTTGAATTTGCATCTATTATTTCTAAGACCCTTATCCACTGATAAAAGTGATTAAAAAATAACTTTGGCATGTGGTCACATTGACTAAACTTTTTTATGATTTTCACCACAAAATTCACTATAAAATCTTATATCCTAGAAATAGCTTAATGGCCTCTGGAGAATAATTTGCACCTATTAGATTTAAAATACTGCTTAATAATATTCCCCCTGTCATTGGTTTGTAAAGTTTGAAAAACCATGCTTACTAATTTTGATCAGTTGCCTTTTTTCAGTTCCTTGGTCGTCTATTGAAACATCCTAAAATGTACAGAAACATAATCTGAAACTGACCTAATCAAGACAAAACATAATATTCATGATTTTTAATTATCTTATAGGTATAAGGTCATAGGATTCATAAATAAGCTACTATCTTTATGTTTTAGGAATGCTTATCTAAAACTGTCTTGATGTTTTTCTTTAGTCTCAAAAGTCCAAAATACAATGTCACTCTCATTATTTCAAAATACTCAACCAAAGATTTTCTTTTCTTTTTTCAGGCATTATACAAGACTGATTTCAAATATAACCTAATATAAGATTTCATTCCCCAAATCACAATGAGCCATTTTGTCTTAACATAATTCTTTATCTAGGTGTCATTTAAGATGACAATTTCACAATGACAGTCAATTAAGACTTATCCTATGAAATATATAAATACAAAAGGATTGTGAAAATTATGATCCCTAAAATTATACACTTTCACATGCCTGCAGCTGCACTAGAGATGTTTAATTCCCACTGATTTCAGAAAGCATTCAGTTTATGGAAATGCTCTGCAGGCATACAGTGTCTGAGTGAGTGAAAAATGCCAGTGAAATATTGTATGCAAGAGAGCAAATATTAGTGGATGATATCTACAGAAACTGTAGAAATGGATAACTTTTTAACACTTTTTAAAAGGCAAAAAATAAAGAATAAAACAAAAACAAGCATGTAAACAATCAAAACACAACCCAAAACAATGACAAAAGATAATTATGTGAAAAGTTTTAGGCTATCAAACTTGCTACAAGTGATTATTTCTCACGCAAAAGAATAAATCCTACACCAGACACTTCTACTGAAAAACCTACCACCACCAACAACATCTTCTATGGATATTTTTTTTTGCATTTTTCATAGGATTTTAGATAGAAATGATCTATTAAATGTCACATTCAGAAATAGCTTTTGTAATTACTGTTTTTGATGAAGGTTTTTCTTTATAATTTCCCCTATCTTAAAACAGATCCTTGTAACATAGCTACTTCTATCATCCACTTCAAGTTTTATTCCCAGAATTCTCTTTACTGTCTCTACTTCTTCACTACCAGCTTTATCCTTAAACCCCAGTAATGTGGCTTTCACCTTGCTATTGTTGGAGGAAGACAGGATCACCTACTCACTCAAAATTGGTTCAGATGTTCAGACTGGTGACATCACACACACACCAAGAGAGTTAAAAAAGATAACCCTGAGATGTTCTTGTGGGGTGAAGAGGACCAATGCAGGCAACTTTTGGCTTGAGTGAAAGAAGGGCCACTTTATTTTTAAATATAATTAGAGTGCAGTAGTTGTTGGCGTTAGGGTTCTCATGGGGTTAGAATTTCTGAGGCTAGGACTCATTGATGACTTTATGAAATGAAGCAATGGGCTTTTCTCTCAGATACCAAGATGCAGCTTACCCCGAAATGGGGCAAGTGGAGAAGGGCCAGGAATGAGACCTACAAGCTGTCAGCAGTCAAACTTGGAACATGGAGTCAGACGCTACATTACCTACTAAGCAGTTTTTCCTGTAGAACTGGTAAATTTCTAATTGACACATCCAAATGCTCACAGCTAATTCTCATTATTCCCTCAGGACACACTTCTCTATGGCAACTAGTTCTCTGTTTTGGGGCTAATTGGGTATCCTTTTGTGACTAGAGGAGTTCTTTAGGAGAAGTGATTATTCAAACTCAGTCTAGACTACCATGCTTATAACGATCATCTATAGCCCAGTAGTGAGGAGTCATATAAAAACATGACAGCTTTTTTGATTGACATGTGGCTGTAAATGAAGGATGAGAAGGAAGTGACTAAAATTCCCAGTGGTGTCAGTTAGGTAGACAAAGAAATGATTGTCTGCTAATCCCGTAAACTGTCTCCTACCTTGTTTTCCATAAAAAGAAATATCTGAACCCTAGTCCTCCTTGGCTGTAACTTCTTTCACTTAAAAAAAAATAAGCTCCTCAATTTAGATGTTTTCCAAATTCAGTTATTTGATTTACTTTAATGCATAATATTTATATTTATCTCAATGTTTTATGAATCACCTTCGTATATTATTGTTAGGTAATTCTCTTCTGGTTCTCCTATTTTTGCACATTTTGTGGAGGAGGCATTGATTGCCCTGTGATACGAATAATTTTTCAAGGATATCTATCAATATATATTAAACAGCCAGGGAAGAAAGAGAGATCATCTCCCCCGAGAGCAGGGATGTCCAAGCTGTGGCCAGCAGGCTGCATGCAGCCCAGGATGGCTGTGAATGCAGCCCTCCACAAAACTGTAAATTTACTTAAAACAGTATAAGATTTTTTGTGAGTATATGTTACAATATATTTAATATGTGGTCCAAGACAACTTTTCTTCTTCTATGCAGAGGCATGTGGTCCAGGGACGCCTAAAGGTTGGGCACCCCCAAGGGCAAACATGCTTACTGTCTGTCACAAAAGATATAGATTCCTTAAGCTCGGGATTCCTTTTTGTCATACAATTCACTGCATATTCAAGTATCACTTTGTTGTTTTTACCTTGTCCTGAGAAGATCAAGGTCTGATGAATTGGTGGAGAGATCTGATACTCTACGCCATGACTAAGCAATTGTACATGTGTGTATATGTTTATGATCACACATAGACATTAATTCTCTTAAACTGCTTCAGGAAAAAAGAGAGACAGATGGAGAAAGAGAGAATAATGAGCCAGATCATCTTCAAAACTGACTTAAACTCTAATAGTCTATCTTTATATAACATCTTTCTACCTATCTCTATTGGTGTCTACCCCTATAGATAAATATATATGTAGATATATGTGTGTATATATAAATAAATATAAATAAATTCTGTAAAAAATGAGAACAAGATGATCAAAAAGTGAATGACTGGGTGGTGGGTGATGTTACTTTAAATAGTTGAATATCAAAATAATATAAAATATATCAAACATGATATAAAACATTAAAAATAATACTCTTACTGATATTAAAAATCATAAACAAGAATAAGCCCTAACTATGGAACATATTTTTATGCAGTGCTGGAAAACCCAAGGCAAAATGCATCTGAATGTGTTCAAAGAACCAAGTAAGGACAGAATGGTTAGGACAAAGTATTGGTAGATGATATAGGTGGTTAATATAAGTAAGTGGTAGAACGCAGAGTGCTAGTTGCCCTCAAATAGTCTTATTCTCATCCAGTGATAGGATTCCAAGATTTTTCTTGACTAATTACTCCACTCTGCTGTATTAAACAAGAAAAGAAAAGAAAAGAAAAGAACTCTAACAGCCCTCTTGGGTCCTTACACTGAAGGCCTCATACAAGAGATGGCAGAGATATGAGTTAGAAAAAACAGGACTTGCCAGTAAATATGTACATTTGTCATGTCAACCTTGTGCTACCTAACTTGATATTTTTAAGCAAGATAAATACTTTTTAATTTATTAAAATTATTGCTATAGTACTTTGTGATTTTCTGTTTTAAGTGCCAAAGCCACTTCTAACTAATACAGGTATGCAGGTGTCTGAAATAAAGTTTTGTAGGTAATATTAAGGGGTTAGATTTTTTCTAAGTAAAATGGAATGTTATCAAGAATTTTAATGTTGTTGTTTGAGGTGTTGATTTTTAATATCTTGTACTTTTTTCAAAGATCTGTGTCCCTAGTGTGCAAAGAGTAACTAGTATGGTGACTGCTTAAATGTACACTTAAATCTTCCCCTAAAGGAAGTCATTGATGATTTTTTTATCTTTATTTTTAAAAACCAGTATACCTACACCTCCAGCAATAAAATAATAAATAACAATTTAAAAATTGTAAAGAAAGAAGGTAAAGACATTATACATTTAGCTTAGCATAAATCTCCTCTGTGGCTCCCAGAGACTGGATTCTCAATGTTGGCTTCCCTGTTCGTTAACAGGAAGTGCTAGGTAAGTCTCTTCAATTTGATGGTCAGTGTGCTCATCATTTTTAAAAAAGGTAAAAATACCCAACCATTCACTGTACAAAAATATTGTGTGATTAATAGCTTTGTTTGTTTGAAAATGATTTTGACAGTACAGGGGTGTACACAAACGACCTAGTTAAAATGTTAAGTGTCGTCACAAAACGGGTTACATATATTCTTTCAATTTTGTCCTTTTAAATTGTCTTTTTGCAAATAAGTAAATTGAGAAATTACATTAGACATTTAATATTAACATACGAGTAAAACAATTAAATGAATTAAATTTTCTATCAGCTTCACAAATCATAGTTTTTAACAACTGCCACAAAAGTTAATAATAATTATTTAGTAATATCTTCTATATTTATTGCATTAATAGCATACTGAAAAGATGTACTTTAGTCTGTTTATGACACAATAAGTTTAGGTTTGCAGCTGCAATGTAAATCAATTATGGAAAATGTTAAATTAGAGGTATTGGGGGGGGGAATGCAGCCAAAACTGGGGAAGGACAATAAAAGCCATCTTTGGCTGCTTTCATGGAAGACAATTTACAGAGTATAATTCAAATGGTTCTATATGCTGTCTCTAACCTACACTATTTCCCTCACTGATCAGCAACCAAATCCTAAAGTAAAAATTGAGTCACTATTTCAGTATTTTTTTCTAAAGAGAGCTAGATTTAAAATGGAAATTTGATTAAACTGATAAGAACAGATACTACACTTGATCTTAGCAAAAGACTGAGGACAAACTGAAAGAAGGTGAAGGAATTAGTCAAAGAACATGTATGAAGGACCCATGGACATGGACAATGGTGGGGGGACTGATTATGGAAGTGGGGGAAAGGCTGGGTGGAGGAAGGAGAAAGAGAAAAATTGGGACAACTATAATACCATAAATAATAAAACATTAAAAATAAACAAAATGAGAATGTTATTAAGAAGTCAAATTATTAATCTGTTAACACTTGCTAAAATTAATATATTTAATTTTTTCTATTCTTGCAAACTTTACATTGTTTCTTACTCCTTCTCTATGATGAACATTTACAAAACATTTACATTATTTCTTACCCTTTCTCTTGTATTATGGACATTTTCTTCTCATTTTCAGCATTGCCATCACTATTTGCCTGTGTTTTTCAATTATATATGGGGTTAAGAGGACTCATTTATTTATCTTTTTTCTTTTTACTTTCCCTATTTACATTTAACAAATTGATTAAAATTTCTAAATTCTTACTCTCCTTCACAACTGAACTTTTTAAAAAATCATCAATCTTAATTGCCTCAACTCCCCCAAACTCATTAATTCAGTCTAAATTTGCTATATTTATATGACTCTTAACAAAGGTAACCTATGAAGCCCATATCTTTACATCAAAAGAGAGTTTAATAGTTCCATTGCACTTGATCTCTTAGAGTACATAGCACTTTAACCCATTCCTCTTAAACCATTCTTTCTTCTTAAACTCTTCTCTTCCATTTCTCTCTCTCTCTCTCTCTCTCTCTCTCTCTCTCTCTCTCTCTCTCTCTCTCTCTCTCTCTCTCTCTTCATCTCTGGCAGTTTTACTAAATAATTTTTAAATGCTTGTTTTTCTTAGTCCTAAGTTGTTCCTTTTTAAAACTTTTAAGCATACTTTAAGTATAGTTTATTGATTATGCTATTACAGTTGTCCCAATTTTTCCCTTTGGCCCCCCTCTAGCTAGTACCTCCTTTCCCTCCAGCAAACCCCACCCTTAGTTCATAGTCATCAGTCATGCATATAAGTTTGGCTTCTCCATTGCCTACATTATCCTTAACACCCCCCTGTGTACTTTGTGCCTATCAATTGTGCTTCTTAATCCCTGTAGTTTTCCCCCTATTGTCCCCCTTTCCTCTGCCCACTAGTAATCCTCCATGTGATCTCCATTTCTATGATTCTGTTCCAGTTCTAGTTGTTTGCTTTTGTTTTTTAGATTCAGTTGTTGATAGTTGTGAGCTTGTTATCATTTTACTGTTCATAGCCTTAACCTTCTCTTTCTTAAATAAGTCCCTTTAACATCTCATATAATAAGGGCTTGGTGGTGATGAACTCCTCTTTTAGCTTCACCTTGTCTGGGAAGCACTTTATTTGCCCTTCCATTCTAAATGGTAGTTTTGCCAGATAGAGTAATCTTGGTTTTTAGTCCTTGCTTTTCATCACTTTGAATACTTCTTACTACTCCCTTCTTGCCTGTGAAGTTTCTTTTGATAAATCAGCTAGTAACCTTATGGGAACTCCTTTGTAGGTAACTCTCTTCTTTTCTCTTGCTGTTTTAAGGTTTTCTTTATCCTTACTTAACCTTCCACATTTTAATTATGATGCATCTTGGTGTGCTCCTCTTTGGGTTCAACTTGTTTGGGACTCTCTGTGCTTCCTGGACTTATGTTTCTAATTCCTTCACCAAATTAAGGAAGTTTTCTTTCATTATTTTTTCAAATAAGTTTTCAATTCCTTGTTCTTCCTCTTCTCCTTCTGGCATCCCTAAGATTTGGATGTTGGCACATTTGGAGATGGCCCAGAATCTTCTTATTCTCTCCACATTTTCTGAATTCTTCTTTCTTTATCCTGTGCTGGTTGACTGTTTATTTCTTCCTTATGTTCGAAATCATTGATTTGAATGCCAGCTTCCTTCCCTTCACTGTTGGTTCTCTGTGGGGTTTTCTTTATTTCACTTACTGGAGCCTTTAATTCTTCCCTTATGCATTTGCCATATTCAATGAGTTCTCTGAGTATTCTTATCACCAGTGTTTTGAACTGTCCATCTGATAGGTTGGGTATCTCCACTTTACTTAGTTCTTTTTCTGGAGTTTTGATCTAGTCTTTCATTTGGGCCACATTTCATTGTCTCCTCAATTTGGCAGCCTCCCTGTGTTTATTTCTGTGTATTAGATAGAGCTGCTTTGATTCCCTGTCTTGGTGCACCTGGTACTTTGTAAAAGACAGAGCTTTATGTATTTACCAGGGCAGTTCAACCCACTTTGGTGCTTTTATGGCACTGTATGTGGAGGGTAGGTTGGAGAGGGAACAGTGTCACTTGCTTCACCTTTGCCCCATTTCCAGTCACTTTCCCCACTTCCTGGATGCATCTGGTGCCCTTCTGGCTGCTACCCTTGTGCTGAATCTCAGAGTGGGTGGGTTTGCATATATTCTAGGACTGTGGGAGTCTTTCAAATGGACTCTTCTGAGAGACCAGCAGTTTCTTCCACTGCCCCAATCTTTGCTGGTTTTTACAGCTAGAAGTTTTGACTCTTTATTTTCCCAGCACAGGAACCCTGGGCTTTGCAGTCTGGCCTGGAGCTGGGATTGCCTTCTCCCCAGGTGTCCTTCCCCTTTTCAATCTGCCACAGGTGAATGTGGGACCACTCATTCCTACAGCTGTCACCACCAATGCCTCACTGCCTTGCCATTGCCACAGTATATCCTCTTCACCCAGGCCCTTTGTCTTCACCCCTCCTACCCATTGGGGGTGAATATTTCTTCTTTAAATCCTTGCTTGTCAGACTTCCATACAGTTGGACACTCTGGCAATTCTGGTTGTTTTTAGTTTTGAACTTAGTTGTGATCCTTCTTTTTGTTGTGCAAGGGAGCAAAGTATGTCTACCTATGCCTTCATCTTGGCCAGAAGTGCCCTTTAAGCATACATTTTTTACAACATTTTTATGCTTATTTATATGCCCCAAACTTCTAAATATTTCCATCAAAGGACTCATATCTGAGCTCTCAAAGTCATATCCAACTTTTTTTCTGAACAATTTAACTTGGAGATCTCTGTTAAATTTTGCATAAAGCGAATGCAGTTCAAGACTTTTGTCCAAAATCGCATTCTCTTTCAGGTGTAGTGACTTTCAAGTGTAGTGACTAAGTGTAGTGACTAATTTGACTTCTTAACATAATCTCTCAATTGTGTCTTGTTGGTTTTCCCACAAGGAGAGCTAGCAAATGAAGAACTACTCCACGTCTCCAAAGCTTTATAACAAATATCGCACATCTCCATTCTGAGTGGGATAATTCTTTCTGGATTATGTTTTCCACTAAAGTAGCATTTAATCCAATCTTGTTCTCTGATTGTCTCATGTTTTTTCCCTGTAACTTCTCTGCCTTGTGTTGTCTTTAATTAGAGCGTTGATTACATAAACTTTGAAACATATGCTTTCAAAGAACATAGTGCCCCCACTAAAATAATTATGTTATCTTTAAGTTCACACTGAAACTTTTTGGAGTATTTTATATTAGTCTTCCAGTATTTGTGTCTCAAACCTATACAGTGTCATTAACATCTTAGAATAGCTGTTTTGATCTATTGAGTAGCTCCTCAATTGCTCTTAGAATGGACTCTGTCCAGAGTTTTAAAAGGTCACATCTCAAAGTTTTCCGAATATTGGCTTTCTCAGCGGGTCCTTCCAGACCTCTTTCTGTGATCTTTGTCAGCCCTGTCAGATTCCTGTTAATCATCACTGTGATCTAATAATCACTAAAGTGCCTCCCCATTTCCTAAAGCCTATTTTAAGAACAATTAGACTTGGCACATTTTTTGTACTTTTATATCTACTTTATCCTCACTTTCAAAATCATTTGACCTTCACATGTATTTACTCTCTCTTGCAAGATCTCAATCATTCCCCTGGGGAAATCTTTCTTTATTCAACTTAACTAGATTGCCTTCTTTTATTTCCATTTGCCAACACTTCTCCTTCGTTAATAAGACTCAAGACTAAAGTACATTTCAAACCACTCCAGTTCTTCATTTTTTATCTGAAAAAAAAATACTTCATTTTCTATAGATATATATAGTGATCCTGTCATAAGCATTTTATTGTATCTTCTGCTCTTTTGGGTTTAAGATAATTCATTGCATTTTTGTTCTTCTTAGTTTTTATTTGTTGATCTTTGATGGCATATTTTTATAACAAACTTCCAAAATATTTCATTCAATTACTAATAAATATAAATGTCAATATACCATAATTTCAAATCTCTGAAATCTTAGGTTATGTTCAAACATTATATATTAATAAATTAATAAATACTATATCAAATCCTTGCAAGACTAATTCAAGGGCTTTATAGAAATATTCTGTGTCCAAGATAAATACTGTGCATTGAAACAAGGATATACACTTGTCAAAACTGTTTATTGATAACCTGTTTCTAATGATTAATGTGTAATCAATGAGGTACAGCTGCACTGGAGACTGGAAGATATCCTTGAAGCAGCAAATGACTAGCCAAGTGTAAAAGCCAAAGAACCCCGGAAGTGATATTGGTCCATGCCAAGTCATTCCTGCTTTCTGTAATGCAGGTATTCTAAGAATGGAGTGACTTGGGGATTTTCAGAAACTGTTATCATGACCTTCACTATGCTATCACTATGCTACCATGATTGCATACTGTGTTTCCTGCCTTTTTTAAAAAAATACCCATGGTAAGTAAACTTGACACCAGTGAAGTTTATTGTGCTTCGTAAATTTGGTTGTCACTTTGAAAATAAAATTGCCACTGCTGGCTGAACAGAGTGGGAATTTCAGTTCAAACATTAGAAAGGAAAGCAGAACCTGAAGAAGCTGTGCTTCCACTGCATACCGTATACTTATCTCTAACAATTTAAAACTAGATATTTACTGGGCCTATGGATCACATAGAGAAGACAGTTACCTTTTAAATTTTAAAAAGTTCTGGTCTGGTGTGTAGTACTGACTGAAAAAACAGTAAGAGAAAAAGAAGTATTGTTACTGAAGTTCTGCTCAGCTCATGGTGAGCCTTCAGTGAGGAGACATCTAATCCTTGTGAGCTCTATGCATACTGCAGAGTAGACCTGCAACTGTCTCCATTCTAAACCCTCCTGCAGCTTCCTGTAATTAAGGCAACCTCTTTATGAAAGTGTAGTGACTAAGGTCACCCAAACTGGCTTTTCGGGTTTTCTCAAGTTCTACTTCTTGAACATTTTGTAAATTTTATAGTTGATGAAACAAAAGTATTGTGCATGGAGTATTCAGATAATTAAAGAAAATTTTCTTATCTTCTATGTAAGACCAATTGAAAGATAATCGCCTGGGACGGGAGTAAACGACAGAAAACTGTACTTGAATAACAATAATAAATAAATAAATAAATAAATAAATAAATAAATAAATAAATAAATAAATAAATAAGAAAGATAATTGAGAGATGGGTATAAAAGTGGTAGCATTATTTCTGATAAGAGTACATGAAGAAGATGATTTAGTATGTGAACAAGAGGGTGTGCTAACATTTTGCTACTGAATTAGACAACATTGCCTATAGAATTATAGGCCACATTACTCTATTATGGGCTTCTTCCACAAGGGTCAATCAACCCTTGCCAGGTTGACAACATGTAGAAGCAGCAGTTCTTAACTTGTTGTAGATAATGACGTCCCAGAAAAAAGAAAGGAAAGGATTGAGCCAAAATGCTAAGCTCTCTCCTAAACACACTAATCACATAAGGCATGAAGAATGAACTTCATTCCTATGGAAATAGGAACATAGAAAAACAAGGTGCCCTCTAATAACATCTCCTTATTTCTTCCACTAACAGTTTGTAAGGAGCATAAGGGCAAGGGCAGTGTATACTTTCCTCACACTGTGCACCTGAACATTTCCCAGGGCTTGGTGCATATTGGCCATTTAATATGTTCTTTTGTTCCCAACAAAAATATTTATTGTAGGAATCAACACTTAGGTGGTAAAACTGAGGTTGCAAACATAAAATAAGTAGAAAATAATATCATACTTCTGGTTTAATGGGAAATATAAACTTGGGACAGTGATGTTTAACACCTTTATTAAGGGAGAGAAATGGACAAAGGTGTCAAAGCATTATGCAAAGATTTAAAAGTTCACATACTCTTAAAATCTTCTGAAAAACTATACATGGGAGATATGCGACAAATATTCTGTTAATGTGGTGGCTTTGGTCCATCAGTAATCATTTTATTCATGTGTTTTGAGCACTGAAAACTAGATTCAAAGTCTGCTTAACAAGCTAATAATACTATGAATCCCTCATAGTATTATATAGTTTAAATTTGGGGAGTTTAAGACAAAGCATACTTACTTTCATACTTATTTTTACATACAACTGAGATTAAACTGCTGTATACAGTCAAATAGACTGCTGTGTACAGTTGATTCTAGTTACCATATTTTATATTTGCTCTTAACACTTTCTTGATGAATGAAGAAATAAATTGAGAAAAAAGATTAATTGGTATGCTTTTTGGGAAATAAATGGTAGGAAAAAAGAAATTTTTAAGTACTTAAGGGAAATTAGGTGGTTTGAGTATGAAAACTCATCATACATCAAAACTATTAATTTAAGAAATATAATTTAAGATGAGAGAATAAATGGTGGTACTATGTAATATTAGTAGTTTGTCTTTATAAGTTAGTGTATTTTTATTAATTATTTTTTTGAATTTCAAGTTATAACATGTCTAAAAAAACAAAGAGAAATCAATAAATTTAGAAGGTTTTATTACTGAAATAAATGTTTTTTGAATGTAGGAAAAATAGAATATAAAGTTCAACCAGAGTCTTAAAGTTTGGAGGAAAAAGTTCTCCACCCCTCCATGACTAAGGTTACATTAGAAATCATAAATGTAGACATAAAAGATGTTAGTTAAATATTATTATAAAATAATTTCTTTTAATCACACATGGGCTGAAGATGCATGGAAGTAGAATGACTCAGAGAGCCCTGCTGTTAGCTTACTAGCAACACCATAAAACCTGTACATAATGTAAAAGTCTCATAGTTATGCTCCAACAGTATTTTGAAATGACCCTAAAAGTGAGACTGAACCAAATGGTGGGTTTTTATGGGCTCCTATGATAGGTGGCAAAAAAATTCAATATTGAATGATATGCACTAATGAAGACACCCTCTTAGTCAAAACTGATATCAGAGCAATCATATATACTGGGTTAAACATGTCCAAAGTGGTCTGTATTATGAAATAATGGTTAAATTAAGAGAGATGAATCATCTATGATCTGAGGAAAATACTAAATGATTATAATCTCAGAGAGATGATGTGAGAACTGTGTTTTGCTCTGAGGGAAAAAATTGATACATGGTAGGCATGAAGACAGAGCTCCAGCTGAGTGGTCTTGGTTTTTAAAATAAGGCTTCATTGTAGTGAAATGATCAACTGTTAGTAGAAACTGGAATAATAAAACAACTCCGTTCGTATGGAATGGATGCACGTGAAAGTGAAGTCTGTGACTGGATGAGCACGTATGCACATGCTGGGCTTACATGACAGTACACAATTCCAAGTTCATTGCTGCCCAGTAAATGTATGTGAAATAAATGGTTAAAGTTAGTAAATGGCTCCGGGGACAGGTTAGTTTTTAATGGTCTAATGAAATTAATGATTGAGACAGATTTTCTTTTTCTTAAAAATATAAGAAAGAAAGCTTGTAAAAATTTTTGATATGAAAAAATTCCCCCCCAAATGATTAATATGTCCAAGTTACTTCATAGTAGCTGAAGCATGCAATCAATAATATCTTAAACAATGACTTAAAGAAACTTCTATCTTCTGCCTTGGATATAGAAGGCTGAAAGTCTAACACTGTCAACCTAATGATAATATGAAGTTAGATGATCTATAAAATTAAATCTTTATTAAACCCCTTAGAGAGCTAAAATTGTGGGAGAAGCCAGTAGCTAGAATACACAGGAAGTCAGACTTCTCCAGGGAGAGCAAGTTGGGAACATTGACTTACAATAGCCAGCATGGAAGGAAGACAAAGCCACTGTACCAGTGGGTAGGGACTCAGCTAAAATCTTCAGCGAGTTGTTAAAGGATGAACGTGGGGCTCACAGTACAGTATAGAACCTCTGATCCACTAACACAGGAAGATTTCTCACCAATTTTCAGACTCTACCACTGGTTCTACTGAGGCGTTCATGAAAAATTGAGGGAATGGTTGAAGACAGAAGGTTTCTTGAGTACTAGTGCAGACCTGGAGAAGGGGTATAGTCACTCTCCTGACAAAGCATAAAATCTAGCCCAGATCCTTCTGACCCAAGGAACAAAAGTCTGAAGTAAATACATGAAGAAAGAAAAAGATTTTGAAAAGACTTAGGAGGATAAATCCTTGTAATATTAATTCAATCCATATTTGGCTCTGCAACTCTACTCAGCTCTTAAATACCAGAATACATTAGAAAAGTCAGGGTTTTTTCCTGATTGTGGTATATCACAATCCTATAATAAGTATTCTATTTTAGCTATACATAATGTGTGTTAAATATCAAAATGAAATGATTTAAATGTTGTCTTAGAAATATTTAATAACATAATATAGATTAATCTTAAGTACTAAAAAACACACAAAAAAACCTCCAAAATATATTATAGACCTTCTTTTTCAGATTTGCTCCAAGGAAAGTTGACATTTCCTAAGTACTCTGCAGAAAACAATCTCCACTGAGGATGCTGTCTGCTCTGATTCTAAATGTCATTTCTCCATTGTTTACTGTGGATCATACATATCGTCGTGGTTGCTTCTATCTTAACCCTTGCCACACACAATCTGTAACTTATTCCAGATATACCATACTCATGAATTCACCTCAGTGCCCAGTAAATAAAAACTATTTAAAAGACAATTGACATTAAAATGCCAAGTTTTATTCTCTCTCGCATATTAAGCCTATGAATGACATGGAGATTCTGTAAATTTATTATAGATCTAATCTTCTTTTGTCTTATATCTCAACTGTCCTAGGGTGTCATTCTTATCCATGTGACTTAAGGAAACTTCAATATATGTCTTCATCCCATCCAACAGAGGTGGTAAGAGAGGAAAACGTGATGCTTCCCCAACATCTAAGTTGCCACTTAGGAGTTGCCTGGATGGTTTGGGGTTCTGTTTCATTGGCCATATTTAGCCACTTAATAAGGTAGGAAAATAATATGTTTTTCTGGTCAGCAATATAACAAGCTAGAATTTGGTGGGTTTAGTGTCTGGAGAAAATTAACATAGGTGAAATGTTACAGATTAGTTGAAAATATGATATCTTGGTTGTGATTTTTATTACTGTTGAATTTTCTTTTCCTAAATGTTTGAAAGGTGGCAAAGTGACCTACAGTGGTTTTACTGAAACCAATTTAAAGCAAATAATAATAATATTGCAAATCATTCAAAAATGGCAATAGTGCAGATTTTAAGATTATCTAACTAGAGAAATTTAAATATAAATAAATTTATATTTATATATATCATAAATATAAATGTAATTATTTATTTGATTCCACTCAAATACATTTAACTGTGTTGTGCAACCAAGATAAAAGACAGATAGTTATTTTTAGTATTGTAACAGCAATCATATAAATAATAATATTTTGGTATTTTAAAAAAGCCTTGGAGATTTCGCTATTCAAATTCATTATTTTGTAAATGAGGAAGTTAAAGTACACAGACTTTAAATGTCATTCTCAAATTCATAATGTTAGGCAGGACACCAGTCTCCTTTCTAACTACGTTCTTTATTTTATAGCATGATGTCAGATCAGGTTTTTAAATAAGAATATCATTGAAACACAAGGGCTCAGTTTACTGTCTAGCCAGTATTCCCACAGTAATATGAATGTAGACAAAAAGCTATTATTGATTGGCTGCCATTCCTTGCCCAGACTCCATTACCCAGAGTGGTGGCTGAAGTCTATATATTCCCAGAGAAGTGATGTGGATAAGATGCGGGGTGACAGAGAAGCAAATTCATCTTGGGAATTTGGATGATAGAAGGAGTGTATCTATGTCCCCGGAACATTTTAAGCTGATTTTCTCCACATATTTTGAGCTAAAGAAATGGATGTCCAGTAACAGAAAAATTCTTGGACTGACTGCCACTTTCCTAGAATTCCCAGTCAGATACTGAATAAGACCCTAATGATAGATAATTCAAAGTAGTCAAGAACCATAAATGTTATGAAACAGCAGCTGGGATTGAACAGATTGGAAGAGTGCAAACTGAAGAGGTTTATTCCAAAATTTCACTAACCTTGCAACAATGTGACTGTAAAATATTTAAGAATTTAATGTTTTTTGCTTTTTGCTAAATCCTTCCCCCCGACCTTCCCCCCACCCCTTAGCTGTCATCCTGCTCTCCATCTCTGAGTCTGTCT
>PVKM010027358.1:0-18831 GCA_004027735.1 Carollia perspicillata | reverse complement strand
GGGTGGGGGGCGGGTTACAGCTGCTGAAACCAGGCAGGGCGATTCCCAACTCTAGGGGTTTGTATCAGTCATGTGATAGAGCTATTTGTCCCTTTCAGTCCCTGAATAGTGACTGCATTTAGACACAAACATAGAGTTTCCTTTAAATGCAGGCCTCTTCATCCACACCCTCCCTACTAACAATTACCAGATTTCTATACAAAGACAAGTACTTAAAAAAAACACCCTGGGAAAAAATGATTAGGGTTGAAGAGCAGGAAATCAGTGCTCAGTACAGCACGAGTAACAAAATGAGTCTGGGGGTAGAAACAATTGACCTCTGGGCGCAGACACAGAAGTCAGTGATTTATAACATGTAGGACGTGAATTGGGACAACCTGCTTTCCATCTTCCTTTTCTCCTTGCTCTTTCCCTCCTCCTTTCTTTCCTTGCTGCTTCTTTTTGCTGTTCCCTTCCACTTTAAGATGCCAGACTAATTATATGTGAGAGTCCATCTCTAGGAAACCATGGGAGGGCATGAAATTGTTGATTACATTCCATGTAAATTCT
This sequence comes from Carollia perspicillata, assembly GCA_004027735.1. Lineage (NCBI taxonomy): Eukaryota > Metazoa > Chordata > Mammalia > Chiroptera > Phyllostomidae > Carollia > Carollia perspicillata. The sequence goes on along the minus strand of PVKM010027358.1, from coordinate 18,282 downwards.
GGAGACCACCAGGTTATAAGATAGTTTCAATCATATCTGGAATTTGAAAAAGAAATGGAGGAAGATAATGGATGACATTAGTCAGAAGTATCATCTCCCAGGGAACTCACAGTCGAGGACTGCAGCTCTGGGGGGCTGGGGAGTCAGAAAATTCTGGGTACCAAGTTTAAATATTCAGGGGAGAAGTAAAAATTTGTCTGAGAAACAGTATGTACAACTAGACATCTGTCTCCCTGGGCAAGAATTACAACATTCTTTTTTCAATATATAAAGCTGAAGGAGAAATATGCAAATATTTTCTACATGAGTAAACACTAGTAAATAGGCCTCTTCAAATCTTCACCCCTCCCCCCCACAGAAAGCCCATAAATCAATCAGCCTGATCTATATACTTAACTCACAGTCAGCCCACATTGTCTTGTTGTTAAACTATGAATGGGCAAAGAAGGATCTTGGGCCAGCTGAGGACAGCCCACAGAATGAAAGAAACATACCCCCTTCACCCCCCAAAAAATGAGATTAAACACTCAAAGGAAACACTAATGATAATGATTCAAAGAAAATAAGTTTAACAAAAAAAAAAACTAAAGCAAACAAACAAAAATATCTAATTAGTATCTCAGAGGAACTTAATGTATTATGTCAGGAGACAAGAGGCTATGGAAAGAAGAAGCTCTTGGATATTAAAAATATAATTGCCATCATAAATTAAGAAGACAGAGTTCCAGGGAGCTGAAAATATGATTGCCAAATAAATAATTAAATTTAAGAGTTGGAGAAATGAAATCGCGACGGTATCTCCAAGATGAGAGTATAAAGGGATGGGGGAAATGAAACTAATAATTTCAAGGGGAGAAACAACTGTGCATGAAGGGAAAGGTAAGCACCGTGCGGTGCGCGGATGAGCAATAAATCATGTGCACCAGTAAGGCCCCCCTCTTTACTGAGAGTCAACTCTTAAAACCAAAGACGAAGTACAAAACATAAACAAGACTTATGACATTGACATACCAACATTAAAGGAAATAAGAAAAAAAAATACAGGATAAGCAAAATTAAGATAAGGACTACCTAGGAAAAAAATACAGATATATAGATTTAGATAAATCTATATATACATTGGTAATTGACTATGGTATACAATAAATAAGACCAAGACAGCTCATTAGGATAAAAATGTATAAAAGATTTGAACAAGTATATCACAGATGAGAAATTCCCAAGATCAACAGCACATGGAACTTTCTCAAGTGTAACGTAAGAGAAGTTAAGAGAAACCAAAGAATGTTTGGGTGCCTGTGAAGTGACCTGCTCCTTCAAAGTGGGAAGACCCAGGAAAGGGGATGGCAGGGCGAGGTCCAGGCCTCAACGATGTACCTGGGCTGCTGGGTGAGTCAATTACGTGCAAGTGTGGCTCTTTTTTCTGCCCACTGTGACAGCACCCATCCCCTACTGATTCTAGAAAAGTCTTGGCAAATGCGCTGGCAGTTAAAAAAGAGAGACAAGTTTCATCAGAAAGTGTACATGGAAAGGCAGCTCGGAAAGCGCTGTATCTTGGTTCCCATGAAGGCCTAATTCATATAAGTTGGTAAATGCAATAACACGCTCATTTGATTAACCTAATGCTCTACTTACCTGAACACTGTAACTTCCTGGTGTTGGTGTGGCTCTCTGAAGGCCCTGACTTAATGCATAGGAAGCACAAAGCACATGGCCAGACCACATGAGTAAGTCCCAGGAATGATTCGTATGCATTTTTCTACAAAGTCTCTAAATTCCTGTTATTTACAGGTAGATGTCCTTTGCAGTCTGCTCAGTTATATAGTAGGTGGCTATTTAGTCATTTTGCAACATGGTTTAGGTTAAAACAAGGTATTGTGGAATACTGAATTTTGTATTATTAGTCAGATAATTTAGTGCACACTAATTAAATCCTCTGAACACAATTTTCTCCTCTCTAAAAAACAATATCTATTTATTGGGTTGTTTGTATATTTCTTTAATTTGAATTAGCAATTATATTTAAGTGCCTGGGGTATGTTCTCAATCATTATTATAATTCTGGGTAACTTTGCTAATGACAAATTCAGGAGTTTATCTACTATTGTTTTATGCTAGACATTCAATTATTAATTCAGAAAACAATAAAACAGAAAGGAATGCTTGGGGGCTATTTGAAAAAAACAATATGCGGAATCTCAGTGAGCAAAAGCTAAAGTTAGTAATCGTTGAAGTTAGAGAAGTACCCAGACCATGTATGAACTTGGAAGCAAAAGTAAGATATTGAATTTAACGGGAAGTCAAACCACTCTGGGACTTTGAACAAGAAACGATACAGGCCAACCCACATTTTAACAGGACTTCTCTGGCCAGTCCATGGAAATAAAGTCTGGCCAGTTGAGAAGCTTGACATCGTTCAAACAGAAATGATGGAAAGACAGATTCGAGGGTAGAGGTGGGTGTACGAATTTTGAGAGTAGAGATGACCTTTCGTGTTCGAGCACCCCTTCTACCATAACGTATACTGTGATTACTGTCACTGACAGTGACTTCCACGTGTGAGGTAAAGGGGTATCATTGGTTGTAACTGGGTGTTGGTGGCTCCGCATTGTTTATTCTCCCCTCTAGAATGGTTATAGAGCACAGAGCTGGTGCCCCCAGGCTCCCGACTGTTTGTGTGGGTGTTAACACCACGAACTACTGGATGCGGTGGCATCTCACTGTGTTAGTCTTCTAGCGATAGCACAACAGGATTCCACACACTGGGTCACTAATACAACACAAATGTTTTTCTCACGGTTCTGCAGACTGGGAACCCCCGAGAACCAGATGATGACAGGTGAGGCCTCATTGGGAAGCCTCTTCTCTTGGCTTATAGGTGACCACCTTCTCACTGTGAGCACCCCTCCCCCACTCCTTCTCTGGGTGTGTGCTGGTTTGGAGCAAGAGCTAGAAGGTGCTCTGCTGTCTCTTCTCATGAAGACACTAATTCTACAGATCAGGGCCCACCCTTCAGTCCTAATTTGACCTTGATGATTGCCTTGGGGGCCCCATGTCCAAATGCAGTCACAATGGGTTGAAGGCTTCAACACAAGCATTTTGGAAGGACACTCTCAGTCCTTACCACTTCGCAAGAACAATTTAGAATTATTGATATAGTGATTAGTTTGAAGAATTTTTAACAAGAAAAAGTTTGGTGATTCAGAGGCACACAAGAGAAAGGCCCTCCTGCCGAGACTGTCTTTCTCATCTGGCAGAGCCATCACCTCATCCCACCAGCTCTAACAAACCCCACGCTGGCATGGGGGTCAGCCCCGCACTTGTGTATAAGTGCGGATGTGTTTGTGTGTGTGAAAATAGGTTTCCTGAGTCTAATGGTTCTCTCCTCCTTGCAGAGGGAATATAATGAGATTTTCCCATCGATAATTCAATATTTGTCTGAAGTTGGCTCCCACTTACTTCTTCTGTTACTTTCTGTTTTTCTCCATCGCCCACTCTCCTCCTCTCTTGGGAAATTTTGGAGACCTCCTGATCCAATTTGTGCTTTCTGTCATTATGTTTATACTCAAAGAATATGAGGCTCAGATAAGCAATCACAGTTTCAAAAAAAGAAATGAAAAATAAACTGCATTTCTTTTGATTAAAAAATATGAGGTATGTACAAAAAACCTGAAACCAAGAAATGCAGTCTAGTTATACTCTTGCTCGCTACTTACAAGATAATAAGCTCTTCATATAGAACAAATAGGGAAAAATATTAAAAGATAAATTTAAATTGTTAAAATTTATTTTATGAATTCATAGTCTTATAAATTGTGTTAGAGTATCACATGAGTTCGTGTAATATTCCTGAAACACATGCATGACTGCTTGAACTACTGAGAATAAGAAAACAACAAAACTATAAAACTACCTTTGGATTTCCATGAAATAGCATAATGATTCACTCCTTTTCTTTTGCAAATGGGAGAATAATAAAAATAGTTTGTTGGCAGTCTCCAATTTTTAATTAACTCTTAACTACTGTGAGAACTCTTTGTACATCAAACTTAACTCACAATAAAAAAGCAACCTAAGGAATCAAGAAAAATTTAGTTTTCATAGTTTCACACCATATAAATAAAATGCATTATATAAATGACTTTGGTGATTGCTTCTGCAAGTTATCCCTCAACTTAGAAAAAAATACGCATGGTCAAGCACTAAAGTTGGCACATAACTCTACTATCGACATTTGTTCCTAGGCTTTAGTGCATATCTCTACCTGGGACAATCAGCGGCAAACACAGTGCTCCATGATATAAATCAAAAGGCCATGGGAGTGCATCCACGGACTCACTGTTCACAAGGTGTTTTTATTCCTAATCATGGAACACACTCCCACTCATCCATTCTGTGGTGCTAGCCCAGAAAGGAGGATTTCATTCTCCCATGCAGCTAAGGATGGAACCGTCATTCACGGGCCAGAATGTTCAGAGAAAAGTTGGCCGCAAGTTTAAATCCACATCAGCAGTTTTACTCTAAATTGTTGAGGATGTTTCTGGTATACATTCTACCTGCCAAACTAAAAACCCTAGCAACACTGTAAAGGTAAAAGATAGGCAGGGATAAAATCCTCAGCGTACTCATGAATACTTGTGGGTGAATTTTATGGAGTGGTCACATCCAGACGACCATAAATACCTTCTTCTTATTGCCTATTTTCCAGATGGCTAGTAACTTTTCCTTGTTGAAAAACAACTGCCTTGCACTATCTTATTTTTTTTAGACTATATGTTTCCAACTTGGGACATAATTATAGAAACCATAATTAAAGAATTGTATAAGATGCCGCTTATCATCCTCAATCATCGATGGAAACTGAAAGAACAAATATTTCCCCGGAATTAAAGTTTACATAATTAGCTGAGAGTTTGCATAATACACTGCAGAGATTCTGTGCAGTGTACCCACGTCTGCAATCAACCCTGGCAGTCACCTCCCGCTCAGATGACCGCTTGCTGAAAATAACACCACCAGGAGTGCCCTTGGAGTCCATCGAAAGAGACTCTCACAAGGCACTCTTCTTTTTAACTTCATTTTTCCATCACAGTTGACATTCAATATTATTTTATATTACTTCAGGTGTACAACATGATGGTTAGAGAATTACATAATTTGCAAACCGATCCCCAATATTTCCAGTATTCACCTGGCTTAATTGTGGTGACTATAATCATGGAAATTCCCAGGAATTGATGTTCATGTCACACCCCACTTAAAAGACATGATCTATGCACTTCCTGTACCTCTGTTCTAATGGGGGATATAAATCAGAATCTATCAGAGTCTTTGGAAGCAGACAATCAAAAAGGAGACAGTTTTCCAAAGAACCGTGAGGACGCACCATGGAGGAAGCCTCGCCCAGGACTCCTGGTCTGAGACTCCTGAACGCCTCTCCCTGCCACACTGCCTTGTCTCCCTCTCTCTGTTCCTTTTCTAGTTCTCTTATTCCCTTCATTTAGGTTATAGCTTTCGATTTTTCTTCAGTAAGGATGAAGACCTTTAAAAAACTTTCCTTTGAATTCTGATGCTTTCATGTCTCAGGGGCAATCTTTGCTACTTTGAAAATAGCTCTCTGATAGGATCCAGAATGAGATACCAGGAAGAAACTTGACAAGCTGGACTTTCTGCCTCGCCTCAGTCAGGGGCTCCAGGCGGAGGCTGGAATGTGTGTCTATGATTAGAATCAGATAAAATAGTGGGGCCCATGGAGAGCCGATTAGTGATTCCATTTCTTGTGTCCCAAGACCTCACACTCTACATTGTGTAGTCCTGAGGGCCTTAAAGACTGCTCGACAACCATCCATCCCCTGGGCAGATGATTACAGTGGTCACAGAAATCCGAAAGTCATATGAAGAACTGCTAAATGCACTTGAGATTCAAGCAACTCAGAAGGTCAGGGATGGCACTAATGGAAATCTCAGACAGAGGTAATAATCCGGACTTGGACAATCAGCCTGGGCATCTATCTTGTCCCACAAGCTAACTCTGGCCAGAAAGAGGAACTAAAGAACTTAAAATGTTACACTGACTTTGCAATACTTTAGCTTGAACTGCTCCTTTCCACACCTTTTGCTAAATCCAAACTGACCAACCAATCCCCGCTTAACTAGGGCTCACATTTCCTGTCTCTGTATCTTGTTCCTGAAATGACACAATTTCCATTTCCTCGTAATTTCCAAGAATTTCAACAGTGAATCATTCTTGGAATTAAACTAAACCATGACTAAATTTCCTCAATCCTGTCCTATAAATACTTTAATCTACTTGCTCCCTCAAAACACTCAATGTTACCTGTTCTTGTGGTGCAATGTTTCGATAAAGACTTGAGGTGATGGCTCGACTTGGTCTTTCTACTTCTGCATTTAGAAGGAGACCATATAAGGGACCATGTGAGGTTCTAATATTTGTTTTCAACAGCCCTTAAGCTAGTGAACAGTTCAAGAATCACAGTGGCCACAGTTGTAAGATCTTCAACTGCATGTTTAATGAAGACCCAGACAAAAGCTTCCAGGTCAGCCTCAGGAACAAAAGAGGCCATGCCAGTGTGAACTTCTGATTTTTCCCATCAGAATTCAGAACTTTATTCTCTTGTTCACCCACAGCACTGGCTCTGCTACCTCCTGGGAACTGATCGTAGTCAAAAGAAGCCACCTCTCTCTCCAAGACTAGTCTGTCTCCCTGGTGTAATCCACATCCAGCAATGTGATAAAGGATTGCAAAGACCCAGACAGAAACCTGGCTCTCCTAGTCCTTTTTGCCCTTGGTTCTTGGCCTTCATTACCGATCTTGGTTATTATCTGTAAAATTCATAAAAATGTCTGAAGTCTGTAACAGGATTTTGGTGAGGGATTCAATTCCCTGGGTACCGATGGTCTTTTGGGAGATTTGGACACATCTCTTACTTCATGCCACATCTTTGACATCCTCCCCACTCCTGTCAATACATGTTAATTGAAAAATAATAAGGAAATACTGAACTGTAGTGTGTTTTAAGCAATTAGCACTCTAGAGAGGTTTCGAACCATGCCAATCTTGTAAAAGAAAATCAGTGTGCCTAATTGGCCTTATAATCCACCAGACCCTGTGATTGTTAAATATCGCAAAGAACTAATAGTCAATATAACTCTATTCCAACAACACAAACAGCACTGTTGACTGCAGAGAGCACCTCTGATTATGCAGTAGTCAAGTCATGGGGAAAACCATAAAAAGCTAGGCCATCGGGGCTTGTCTCAATGTTTAATGTTTACAGGAAGAAAAAAAAAACAAATTTAACTGAAAACATATTTTGAATTCACGAAGATAAATGACCCAATTTCCTTTCCCAAATCAAATTAGGCAAATTTGCAACATCTGTCATATGTTTCTGTTTTGCATATCATATTGTGAAATCAAGGAGGCATTGGAAGGTGCTGGTGTTGAATAGGATGGGCCAACAATCAAATCTGGGATTTATAAAAAAAAAGATGCATAAATTTCAACAGGCAAATAAAATAACACAGGAAAAAAAGGCAAAGTGATGTCTTTATGGTGACAACTTGCACTTATTGTTTGAATAAGTGAGGAGAAAAATTCAAGCTATGAACATAAGGCATCTTGATATGGGACCAGAAAAAATAACATGGGTTACAAAGAACATACATATCAGAAGAAAGAAAGCAATGTTACTTTTTAAGGAGATAAGAGGGCTAATGCAATAAGTGGCTGAAGGCAGAATTTATATTTTCTATTGGCCTTAAACAATGGAACTAGAAGCATAAAAGGAAAAAGAACTGAATTGAATTTTGAGGGCAACAGTCCTAATTAATGTCAACAGACACCTTATGTTTTTCAACATTAGTTCTGTAAGATTAATAATAATCCTAAGAGTAACACTCAGCAAAGAGGATTATATCAATAGTTGCTTTCAGCACTGAGACTCTTTCAATGGCCAAACACCTAAATTAATGTTTATTCTTTCTTTTTAAAATTCCAACAACTCAATAAATTGTAGTAATATCAATGATGGAATTAAAATTGACATAGTTTAGGTTGTTCACCACTTGTCCAAATACTGTTTACAGTGGGAAAGTGTATACAATCATGTTCCATTAAGTCATACTTAATATGAGTTTGGGATGACAAATATTTTGACATCTGGAATGCCAAATTTAAAAATCATAACAGGTGCTAAGGACTATCTTAGAAAATGAATTACTAATCAATGCTTTCCTATAAAATGTAAAACTCCCTAATAACTTACATAGGATTTGCTAAGTATATATTTATATTTATTTCCAGATTACTTTTTCAAGTTAAGGTAGAATGAGAAATATTTCAAAACCATGTATTAGTGACTTGATTCCTTTAATGATGTATAATTAACATATAATAAACTGCACAAATTTAAAGTATGTATATAAATTTTGATATATGTATACAAACATAAATCCATTAGCACAATCAAAATAAAAAAGATATAAATCACTCCCCAAATTTCCTTCTGAATTCCTTTGTACCCCTCCTCCTGGCCCTTTATCACACCCCTACACTGTCCCCAGGTTGTTGGTGATCTATTTTCTCTTTACAGATTAGTGTGCATTTGCTAGAATTTTATGTAAATGGAATAAGTATATACTTATTTTTATCTAACTTTTTCACTCAGCATAATTATTTTTAGATTCATATTATAGCATTTATCAATAGGTCATCCCACTTTGTGGCTGAGTCATGTTCTATTATGTGGCTGTAACAGAGTTTGTTCATTAATTCACCTGCTAATGGACACTAGGTTTTTCAAGCTTTTGTCTATTCCTGTAAAGCTCCTATGAGCATCTGTGCACAGCCCTTCATATAGTAATAGCAACTGATTACTCTTGAGTAAATGCACAGGGGTGAATCAGCTGGGTTGTATGGAAGGAAGACATTTGACTTTGTGTGACACTCTTCTACAGAGTTGTACCATTTGACATGCTTGCCACCCCCTCTCCCCATCCTCGCTGATACTTGATACAATCAGCCTTTTAATTTTGCCACTCTAATGGGTGTCTAGCTGTATCTCATTAGGGTTTCAATTTGTATTTTTCCAATGAATAATGATATAGAGCATCTTTTTACATGCTTACTTGTCTCCCGAGTATCTTCTTCACTGTAGCTTTTATTCAGATCTTTTGTCCATACTTGAATTGGGCTCTTTGTTTTCTTAATTGTTGAACTTTGATAGATCTTTATATATGATAGCTACAAGTCTTTAATAGGGTATGTAATTTGTGAATATATTCTCCAATTCTTTTGTCTCTTTTGCTTAATTTCTTAGTAGTGTCTTTGGAAAAGCATACAGTTTTCATTTTGAAGCAGTCCAGTTGAACACGTTCTTCTCTGGATTATGGGTGACTTCTCTAAGCATTCCCTCTGTTCCAGTGTCTCTATTTCTCTTTTTTTCTTCTTTTAAGAACACTAATCATATTGAATTATTTTAGCTTTTAAAAATATTTTCATATCTTATATGTTTTGATCCACCTCTTTTTAAAAATAAGTTTCCTATTCTAATACATTGATTTTTCAAGCATAATTGTATCTATAAATCTTCCTAAAAAAGAGCTATTTTATTTGTACCTAATATCATTTCATTCATAAACAGCTTTGAAAATAATCATTGTTCCATCAAATCAATTCATAAATAGTTGTCAATGTCAAAAAGCCCATTCATATTGAGAAATAAATATAACTAATGGCTTATAAAATAAAATCTGAAACTGGAGGTTCAGTTTCAGTGAGATATGATTGTTTGGACAAATACTGTCACAATAGACTATTTTTCTTTCTACTTCCCTACTCTGCTTTGCAGATGAATTGGCTTCATCCTCAGGCTAGAGTCTCTTATCATGCACAGAAAACAGTTGTAATCGTTTCCCGGAGCTTCGACTGGGAGAAATGCCATTCCAAACCACGTGTAAAAATTAGTTGGAGTTGGATTTCCAAAAGAAATGAGGGGTATAGTTATAACAAGTGAAAGTTATATCTTATATCAAATAAGATATAAGATACTATGCTTATATCAAATAGTATCTCATTGATATTTCCTGATGACAAATCAATTACTGATATGTTAAGGCAGCAATTAACAAGTAGTGATATAAATCTATTATTAATAATTTTGGAATCAACCACTAGAAAAAGTAAAAAGCTGAGATGACAGCAGCGGTGGCCTGGGGGGAGCAAGGGAACCACGCACAGGGCCGGTGCAGGGAGAGAACTGCTGCCCACTAGCAACTCTCCTTGACTCTTCCGTCACCACCTGCCATTATTGTCTCGTCAGGTGTGGCTCAGCAATCCCACAGCACAGCCCCGGCCCAGACGTGCTTAATGCCAGGACGTGGTGATGTGGTGACTGAACGTCGCTGTTTTTGCTCCAGTGCCCCTGATCCCACACACCCAGGAGGGCACAAACCTCCTAACCGGTGTTTGGTGGTCACTGGCCAAAAGCCTGTGGTGAATATGAACAGAGGGGTTTGGCAAATATTTGTTAAATTGTTAAGGAGAATTGGAAGATAAAAACAAGATATTCATCTATACTATTAAAACAAAACACTAAGGCTAAGGCAGAAAAGATCAATAATATAACTTCCATTGTGAGGTGGTTATTGTATTTTGTTGATACTGGGTAAATCAAGTTACTAATTTATAACGCTTTTTGTCCTCTCCCTCAAAGTAGTCAGGTTGATACCAACCAAAAGCGTTTTATCGAGAGCAGGCTGACGAAACCTCAGTGAGGAGCAGACGTAAGGAGCACAGCTGTGTCTGTGAAACTATTAATACAAAGCAGTTGAGACAGGTGACAGGTTTGTTCAGGTCTTTGAGCGTGACTTCTGATTCCAGAGAATATTGCTTATTTTCATTGGACAAGAATCCACAGGCTAAATCATTTTAATTATAAAAAGCTGGATAACATTTTATATCCAAATTCAAATCTGTAGTCAAATGTCCAATAATGCTGAATGAGTTAAATCACCTTGACAAAGAATGACCTTTTCTCAGTTCTTTGAGTTACAGTCTTATATTTCATGATAGCAAACCTCTGTATGATATCCTAAGTCAGTACTTAGCAAATGAGCTATAAACTATTATTGATATTCATGGAATTTATCATTAGGAGAGGTTAAAAAAGACAGCAACAGTTGTAGACAAGGTGTGAATATGGCATCGTAGTTCTTGACACATGGTAGGTATTTAATAAATATTTTATGAATAAAGGAATGGATGCAGCAAATGGAAAAAATATATTAATTGTTGACACTACCATCCTACTTGTTGAAATTATAAATTAGGATGCTGCATTTATAGAACAGTTATCTCATTATTGCTAAGAGTTTGAGGCAGAAGTATAAATTTCTCCTTCATAAAGTTAAATTTCATTTCTGTTTCTAAATTGAATTTTGATTCCTGCAGTCAGAAGGATTAAATCCCAGAGTAGGTTACCAGGGGAGGTGATGGGACCTCTGAGTCTCGAGCTGCAGATGCTCTCCGTCCCAGGATCCTTCCAGGTTCAGCGGAGGTTCGGCCCGGGGCGGGCAGAGGACCTCCGGGCTCTCTGGTCTCCAGTGCTGTGCTTGTTGGCAGGTGCAGAGCGCTCTCAGAGGTGAGTTAACTTTCCTGTATCACTCGGCCTCGATTCATTATTCCAGAGTTTGGCTGTCAAGTGGGTGTGCAATGATAAGCATTCATTTTAATTAGGAAAAGATTATACATCACCACAGGAAAAAAAGGGAAAGTTTCCTTACTATCCTTCCTCCATCTCTCCCCTTCCACACAGAAATGAGCCCTCGAAACATATATATTTCAAAATAAATATGATATTACTGGCCCTGTGTCTCTGGAGAACCCTGACTCATACAGATGATGTTTCAAATATAGCAATATAAAACCATTTTTATGAAAGTTTTCAAGAGATGAGGAGAAATGATTCCAATGATTTTGCAAACTTCTTGAATTAGAGGCCTGGGCTTTATGATTTTTTTTAATCCACAGTAGCTATATTATTAAACGCAATGATATATTTTTAAAAGCTTAGCAAATATTTGAAGTTTGCATATGTTTGAAGATTTTAATAGAGGTTAAGAAGGATTTTATGGAAGAAATCACATAGCCATCATTAAAAAATGGTTAATGTAACCATACTAAGTCAGTTAACAGCAACTGGAACAATTAAATTTACTTTTTGGCATGGTGCTTTTCTGTGATAAATGTGTGTTTTCTGTTGTGATCACCATACTGTGATTCATGCTAAAATGAAATACATGCTGCTTGTGTAGGCGATACATTGCATAAAATTTGCTGTGTTATCCCTTCTCAATCTTAGTTTATAAAGTGGTCAAATTAAGATACTAATATCAAATAAGTAGGAAAATATTTTGAAATTACTAAAATATATTTAATTCAGGAATGGTCATAGTGTGGTTAATATCATTTCTAATGAATAATCTATGTTCAATGACAATATCAGGTGCCCTAATAAATATGATTTCTATTCTATTGGATTTAAGACTGACATTTTAAAACTTTAGACTGTTCAAGAATACACCCTGGGAATATTTAATCTATTATTATACCTCTTCCAAACTATTAGACATAATTTGGATTGGTTCATCCAAATGGAATGCTAAAGGAAACAGTCTTAGCAGAATCTGTTGGAGACACGCCTCATAACTGAGCCAATTTCATTTAAAAAATGCATCCCGTTGTGGTACATCAGAGTATCCATATCAAAGCACAGAAATCTGCTCATGCACGTGATTTGTAACGTCACTCTTTCAACTTAATCTTTGTGAAACAAATTGACTCTGTGGATAGATCTTCCTCTCTTTTAGTCACCTAGAAGAGTTTAATTAAGCTCATTCAATATTTAACTAGTAGTCTTTGACCTAAAGTTCCAGGGGGGAAGAAATGCATTATAAGTCAAAAGACTCAATTATATTTGAGCTCTGCCAATAATTTAACATGTCTGTGTTAAAGAAGTTGCTAAATTTTCCTGGACCAGGGCTTCCTCACCTGTAACAAGAGAGAGTCTGATGGTTTTTCAGAGTAAAGATCCCAGTCTAATAATCTATGACCCTTTGTAGGATCGAACTTCTAGCACAGTAAAATTTTAAGACATGATCTAACAACTCCATTTTCAATTAAAGGATGATGCTAGATAGGGGAGTGGTAGGAAAGTAGAGAACTAGGGAGGCAAGGAGGAAAAAAAGGAAAATGGATGAATGGACAGAGAAACAGATGGACAGACAGAAGGATGGATGGGTGGCAGGCAAATGGATGAATAAAGAAAAAGATTAGCAAGAGAGAAAGGGAGAGAAAGGGAGAGGAAGCAGGGGAGAGAGAGAGAGAGAGAGAAATACAAAGAGACCACAATATGTTAAGGTCCCATTTTGGAAAAAGTAGTCTTAGTTTTCAATTCTTACTTTCAATTGGATACAGATTTATTTTTTTTCCTTGAGTCTCAGTTTTCTATTCTATAAAATGGAGATAGCATATCCCATAGGGTTAGTCTGAAAATCTAAGGTGATATATCTAAAGCAACCAACATAATTCTTGGCAGCATATTTGTATAACATTTACATAATCCAAACCTTTTATTTTTCAGATATCTCCTCTGTACTTTTCATCCCCATCAAAACAAAAACTCAAAATGAGTTATAATTTAAGGCAAATATTTAAAAGCCAATTAATGCCTGATGCAATGCATTCTTGAGTGGCCAATTAAATGCTATGTGAAATAAAGCAGCAAATGTTGAGCTTCTGGAACTGAGTTCCCCTTTGGACAGCAGCCACTGCTGGAAATCTGCAGTGAGAGCTCCAGATCCAGTAAAATTAGCTCACGTAAATTATCTGTGCAAGCGGGCTGGAGTTCAGGAAATATATGTTCTGAAGAAGCACATCACACGATCATTACCACAGTGAGCATTGCTGGCTTACTCATAATTCGACACTGCACTGTTGATTTTTTCATCAAGGAAGCATTTGGAGCTTCACAAAGTCCTGTCTTTTGTAGGTTTCTCCTTGCTAAGAACTTTCAGGCACCCTTCTAGGAGCTGCAAACGTGAAGCCTCATTTCTTTTATTTTATTGCTTTTCCGTTGGTGATCTGCATGCCACCTGCCTCAGAATCTTTCAAAGTCGTTGCTAAAAATGCCTTTTCAGGGGCCACATCCAGACAGAGAATCAGAGTTTCACAGAGGAATGCTCTGAGCGCTTGGAATTTTAAACCAACTCTCAATGGGAATTTCATTTGCAAGGTTTTAAGAAATGCTTACTTTCTAGAGTTCCTACGAGATAGAGGGAAGAACACTAGACCAATAGGTTAGAGACCCAAATTACATTTGCATAATCTGATTCTATAAATATCATCAGGCCTTTGTTGACCAAGGTGAGCCCAGTATGCCGTGGCAGCTGAGACTGTTTAGATATAAATAATTAAGCTACTTCAAAAGTAATAAACAGAAACTCTTCCAGGTAAAACAAAACATGTGATTGTTAAACTTGAATCTATTTTCTCATCTGTGATGGCAACCTCAGTGAACTCTACGGACATTTTCTGTTTGATATATAATGATTCTAGAGCATGAATATAGTTGACTTATTAACATTCACTGTCTTTCTATGAGTAAAACAATTCAAACTACTGATAGCCAAGGGAATCGGCTCAGATTATGACCCATAAATGTTCATCCAAACTTTTAGGCATGCAGAATAATTCTGATGTGTGCCTCCCACACCCACTTGGGGTAAAGGCAGACACCTAGCATCATCAACTATCACCACAATGTGCAACATGGTTGTCTGTAATACACTGAGGAAGAGGGAGAACAAGAGAATTATGCCTTGTTAGAAGCTGAAGGAGTCTTACTTTAAAATAAACATTCATTCCCTCACTCTTTTGTTCTTCAAAAATAGTATTAGTTCTTACCAGAAGCCAGATATCACTCTCCCAGTGGTTGGAGATGCAGTAACTCAGACACGGGCCAGCTCTCTTGGAGTAGAAGCTGTTTCAATAACAATTAGGCATTTCAGACTCAACTTTAAGGTTGTCTGACTGCCCGCAAACACCCACCCTACACTCTCTCATCTTTTCATACCCACAGATGAACATCAGCACAATATATACTCACTATAGCGACCTGAATTTATATGCGTGCATGGAGGATGGGGACAGGAGAGAGAGACAGAGAGAGAGAGAGAGAAGTGGGTTGTAGTGCAGCAAGGAGGAGCCATAGGGACATGATCCACCATAAATAAGCCACCAAGCAAGGCCCTTGGTGGCTCTAGGGGAGGGAATCCTTTCCAGTGAGCATTTGGCTGCATCTTGTTCTTGTCATTCCTGCTGCCCAGAACACAGCTGAGAAGCTGGGATTGGGGCACCGTAGAGTGACCATTTGGAGACACACTAACCATAGCTGTACGGAAAGACAAAAGGATCGTGGACAGATGGCCTTCACACTTGCCATCATTTATGAAACATTATTACAGGCCTGACTGGCAAGGTTCAAATTGCATGATGGCCAAGACCTTCATGAACAACATCTACCAACGACAGGTGTGCCCGTGCACAAAAGAAATCCAGGAATTTTATCCGGGGACACTTACATCTCTAACACAGACAGGCATCCCTTGGGTGTCTATATCTTAAAAGAAATGTGTGAATAAGATGGTTTGTGGCATGCAGAGTGGTTTGAGATGTGTTACGACCAGATGTTTCTCTTCACTTTGATTCGGAATTCACAATGCAGACGAAAATACAGCTTCAAAAATAAAATACTCTGCCTAACAGACCTAAAATATATCTTATTTGTAATGGTTTTATTGTAAATTTTTCCATTGCCATTTATCCCCCTTACACCCTCTTGTACCTCTACCCACCCACCTCCCCCACAATCACCACTCTGTGGCCCGTGTCCAGGAGTCCTCTTTCTTTTCTGCTCGATCCCTCGCTCTCCAATCCCCCAGAGCTGTCACTTAGAGTTATATTATGCAAACTGCACTTTTATATTTGTTGAGTTAAGTTTCCCTTGATAAGTGAAGATGACAATTGTGCATTAATAGGCTCTAATGATTCTCAACCAAGGAGATTATGCCTTATCATTTCAGTGTTTATTATTTTATTAGAAAAATTCTCTATGAGACTAGCAGCAGGCTCATCAAAAAATGTAAGACTCCGAAGAGAACAGTCAGGGTTCTGGTTTGCTGAATGTGGAAGAGGAGATGGCCCGTTAGCACTGCGTGGTCCGGAAGCCAACTAAGGCATGCAATCTAACCCCGCTTGTGAGAGAGATAAGCTTGATAACTGGAATGAAAGTTACACTACTCAGCACTTATAAATTCTTAATTATCGTCATTCATATTCATCTTTCAGTAAAACTTCCAACATATCTAAGTAACTATTCAACATGCACATATGTTATTTCCCTCATGTGTTATATTGAATAATTGGGCATATACTCCATATGCCCAGAGCACTTAATACATCAAAAGGAATCATTGAGCAGATGGGAACTGACAACTCTTCATTACTTAGTCTGCTCAATAGCTACATATTACTTAATTTCAGGACATATACTTTCAAGTATATTAGTCAGGTAAGGTAGACTGGAGTGCCCTCATAAATAACCAAGCCCTCCAATCTCTGCGTTATAGCAAAGCCAACACCTTCGTTTCTCATGCCCATGTTATCTCCGTTAGGTTAGGCAATTCTGGGTGGAAGCTCAGTGATCCATATGGATTTAAACATAAAGCTATGTAACCTCAGAAGAAGACTTCCACATTCACTGTTTGGGGGAGAGAGTAGTGGGAGGGACCTTTACTGTTTGCTCCGAATATAACACATGGTGCTTCCTTCCCAATCCACCAGCCAGGATGCTCCACGGACCCTGCCTAACATCACAGGAACGAGGGAATGCCATTTTCTGCCCTAAGACATAGTTGCTAGTAATTTCTATTCTGGAAAAAACAAGACTTTAAACTTTCTTCCTCAATGTGCCCATATAATTGAATAATAGGGCAAGACTCATTTGGACAAAGTAGAAGTCCTGACACTGAGCTTGACCTAGGAGTCACAGCCATCAGATTTCTAGGCTTGGCTCTTACTCTAGCCACCATTGAGCAAATCACTGTGGATGAATCTCCATTTTTCACCTGGAAATCGAGAGTTTGAGGTGATTAATCTCACCACTCTTTCTGGTGCTGACATTCTTTGGGGATAGCAGGCAGGCATCTGGCTGACCATTTCCCCATATTGAATATGTATCAGAGAACAGTGAGGACCTGTTTACTGTTGACAGCAACCCTGCAGGCTTACGTCCCTGGGAGAGAACGCACTTTGGTATTCAGCATGGCTGAAATGTATTACAATATTTATTGCCTTGGAGAAATTTATTCTGTTCAAGGCTTGGGATGTTATTTCTGGTAATCTAACCCCTCCTCTTTGCTTTCAGCTAGATGAAGGGTAGCATTAATCTTTTGGGAGGAGCTGTGTGGTGTTTTTCTATTACAACCTCCTGTAGAATGCCAGGCCCTAAAGTCTATCAGGATAACAGACTGGAAGCTGGAGTCTACATTGCCTGTAAATTGGCCTCTCCTTGGAGAGTGGGATGGTTTTATACAGAAATGCAGAGCATGTTTTTAAAGAAACTAGTATAGAAGAAACTTAGATGTGTTGTGTTAAAGAAAAAAAGCAAAATAAACATATTGCATTGGCCAAAAAGCCCCTTTAGGTTTTTTTTTCCATAAAATAAAAGACATTTTTCATTTTCACCAATAACTTTATTGATTTGGATGTTTTGAGTATGTTGGCTATCTCCCATGTATAACATTGATTGTGCTCAGTTAATGGCTCGATCTGATGGCTATCAACTTCATCTGGTCTACCTGACCCTAGAGCATGGTCCAGCAAGGTATCTCTAGCACAAAACTTCACAAACCACTGCTGACACTTTCGATCAGTCAGCGCACCATATCTAGACACTGCACAAGTCTTTTTTTTTTTCTTGTGTCTCAGTTGCATTTCTCCCTTTCTTGAAATAGTAAAGCATAATGTGGCTAAAATGTCGCATATTTTTTCCATCTTCAATATTAAAACAGCTACACAAAAATTCACCAATTTTTGTAACTTTTTAAAAATGCACACTAATATGACAGCTGTCACAATACAATCTAACAAAATTGCTTCGAATGAAGTTAAAGACAACTAAGCACAACTAGAGCCATCTC
>PVKM010027357.1:0-18825 GCA_004027735.1 Carollia perspicillata | reverse complement strand
GCTGGGGCAAGAGGCGTGGGTTTTGGGGTCAAAGCTGGAGCAGCTTCCTGCCATGCCTGCTGCCCAGCCAGCTGCTGGAACATCTGCATCCTGGTGGGGGTGTTTCCAAATGGAGCTGCCTCTTCCCTGGACTTCTGCTCCACGCATTTGCACGCCTGCTCAGTTACACCCATGCCAAAGTGCTTGCTTTTCCTCTTACTAATCAACCACTGGTGCCCAAACAGCTAACTCAGCTCTGGACATGGCCAATGGGTTAGCTATTCAAACAACCCTGGGGGCAGCCAAGGGCAGAAGTGTTTCCTCTTGAACATCCTGATACCAGGCACAAGAGGGGCTGACTGGCTGCACCAACACTGCCCTGACCTCCTCTTGAATAATTGAGTTTATGGGAGTCAGGGTCTGGGGCACAGATTCATTGTATGGTCTTGGTGAGCTGTGAGTCTTCCTGATTGTCAGTCCTATCATTGACAAAGTAAGGGCTGAAGTCCTTCCTGAGGATTTGGAATCTTAGTTTAGCATTCTTTGCTAACTGGTTTCTACATCTGGATAAAGAGAGTTCAGATGAAAGTTGAAAACTGTTATCCTCTGCTCAATGCCTTTCATCTTTCTGCAGCATCGCAAGCCTGTGGTGCAGTCCCACCAGAGGGGCCGCTGCAGTGATACCCTTCCTGGGGATGCCAGATGGTTTCCAGTGTCAGGGCCAACCTTCAGCCCTGATAAGGAGGAAAAGCTTGTCCTCTAGGCACTCCCGGCTTCTATGGTGTCCTCTTAGTCTCTTCCAGGGCCCCTCATCCTAGGGTGTCACCCTTAGGCATCCACCCCACTCCACCCCTCAGCTGACAGATAATTAATCTCTACTAAGCTGCTACAAGACCTGGAAGATTCCAAGTGCTAATTTGATGAAAAGAGTTTCTTGTTTAGCTGTTCCCTGAGAAATCTCACTTTTAAAGGCCATCCTGCTCTTACCCCAGATGGCTGTTCTTGTGGTCCTTTCTTTTCCTCCTCTGCCTTCTTCTTTTCCCTGATCCTGAAGTACTTGAGGAAGATGTATGTCTTCAGGGATGAGAATCCTGGGCAGCAGGGTCTCACTTGTTTGGGCTGGGAGGTGATCTCAGGGGACCTGTTCAGTCCCATGCTTGCCTAATGGGGGAAACCTCACAGGGGGAATGATGCCCCAACCTCAGCTTCTGTTGTTGGTCTAACCCTAGAGGAGCCCCAGTAACTGGCCTTCCAGGGTTAGCCACAGCCAAACTGCTAGGGAAGTCATAGCCGAAGGCCTAGCAAGTCCTTCCTGAATGTTCCTGCCCTTGTTGGGAGCCCTCTGTCTCTTGGGTTCTCCGATCTCATCCACCCTGCCAAGATCCTCTCGGCAGTGAGTGGGGTTGGGGGGAGGGGTGGGCAATGATGGGCAGGGTTAGAGTTCAGCCCTCCCTGCAGCATTGCACAATATGGGGCCTAAATTAAGTTGATGAATGTCCCCTCCTGGTCTTTCAGGCCTCTATCTCTGCACAGCAGCAGGTTTAGGTTCATGTGGTCCCTTGAAACCACCCATTCTTGTCTTCTTTAGTTTTGGCTTCCTCAAAGCTCTCCAGACCAGGAGTTTATGTCCTCAGATGAGCAGTGGGACTTGGGGAGACATAGTGAAAGGGTGTGTCTGAACACTGAGGAAGCTCTGGTGATGACCACTGATAAAGGGAGCAATTGTGAGATTCATCCCCCACAAGGGGCAGCACAGGTGGACATGTAACTAGAGGCCACAGGGATATTTATGTGAGTTCAAGGGATATGAATCCTAAATATCTAGGTGCACCTACAAGGCAGGAAGGGGATTGCCATTTGAGGAACACCTACTGCTTGCCATTTGATAACTCATCCACCCCTCACAACAACCCTACCAGGTGACCATTATGTCCCTTTTACAGATGATGACATTAGGGCTCAGATTATAAAAATAAGCTTAAGATCATACCACAGCAAATGGCAGAGCTGAGGTTTCAAGCCTGGTATTTTAAGGGGGAACTTGCAATGTTTGGCTCCTGACTGCTTGGGGTAGTGAGACAAGGGGAGCTGCCTGGCACTGCCTGTCCTCGGCTCCCAGTGTGTCCCCCCATTACTCGCAAGTTGAATTTTTGTTGCTTTTCAAAGGCAGCTCCAGACTCAGCCCTTCTGAAGAGGTCACCCATTCTTCCTTTTCACATCCTTCCCTTTCCACCACTGTCTTAAGCTACTGCAGTGTGTGCAGGAGGAACCAAAGGAGTCCATTCTTCACATGGGGATCCTTCTTCTGTCGGCAGCTCCTGACTGGCACAGGCGGGGTTTTACGGTGTCACTCCCTGACCACTCTTGCTAGGGTCCATGCCGATGGAGAAACTGAGCATAGCTAAGCCCCAGGGATTTCTCCTGGGCTCTCATTTGCCTGTCTCTGACCTTAACCAGGTTTTCTGAAGATGGGGGAGGTCCTTCTTCATGAAGGTGTTTAACTGGATCCTTAATGAAGACAGCAAAGTGCAGAGGAACAGTGGATTGCCCATGTGGCCTCCACATGGGCTGCCACACAGTCCAACATCTCTGTCCTTGACACTAGCAACTTGCCCTTTGCCCTTCTTCCTTTGCCCTTATCTATGTGCACTGAACTTCCCCATGAATTGGTGCTAGTGGCTAAATAGAGTCGCATTCACTCTGGCCACCTGCTGGTGCTTGCAAACATCCTTCTGCCTAGACACTTTGGTATTCCCAATGCACTTGTCTGTAAACCTGGAGAGCAGTCCCACCCATTGGGCATAGCTCTCACTGGTGCTGGGTACCTCTACTTCTGGGCACTGTAGCCTCCTCTGATTTGAGCCCCGGGTCTCACTTTGGCACTCCTGTCTCACAATCTGCTGCTGAGCACCACTGCTGCTATGGCTGCCACATCCCTACCCCCCATGACCCAGAGGGCTCTAGGAACTGAAGCTGTGTAGAGTTAGTGTGTCAAAGGATAGTTCCCTATTCTCCTGTGTGACATGCATCTGGTGTGGTCACAAGTAGAAGTCCGGGCTGGCAGCATTTTTGGTGAAATGGCTTTTTCTGGATTTTACTTGTAGGCCACTTTTCTCCCCATTGCCTGAGACGTGGATGGACGTCGATTATTCAGTCCCGTACCATATAGCTCCCTCTGTTCAACTCCTATAGCTCTTAGCTGGAACCACCAATACAGTCATATGGCCATTTTACTTTTGCTTGTGAGGGACGAAGACTGTGCTGCCCTCACAATGACCTTTCTCCACCAACCACTACGGTTCACGTCCTGGGCCAAGCTTGGCTTCCTGACTGCTGCTTATTCCAAGAGGGCTTTCTGCCTGACAGGTTGACCTGTCCTAGTTTCTAGACCTGTCCGGATTTCATCAAGCTAAAATGAGGAGTCTGCTACTCTAACCCATGTGTCTCTTTGTCATTTCTGTGCTCGTTTTGCCTACACGGCTACATTGTGCCCTTTCTCCAGCCTGAGTGAGTGAGTAGAGATGCTTGCCTGTGTTGTAAAGTTTGGTGACATCTTCCCTCTGCTACAACCAGCTAAATCCTATTCACCTTCAAGGCCCATCTAAGCCCCTTCCCTCTAACCAGCTTAAGAATCTTCCCTCAATTATTCAATCCCGTACCATATAGCTCCCTCTGTTCAACTCCTACAGCTCTTAGCTGGAACCACCAATACAGTCATATGGCCATTTTACTTTTGCTATAGATAGAATGTTTGTGTCCTACCAAAATTCATTTGTTGAAATCTAACCCCAATGTGATGGTATTTGGAAGTGGTGGGGCGTGCTTTGGAAGGTGATTAGGCCATGAGGTGGAGCCCTCAGGAATGGGATTAGTGGCCTCAGAGCAATCTGTTGCCCCTTCTACCATGTGAGGACACTGCCAGATGGCTATGAACCAGGAAGGGGGCCATCACCAGACACAGCTCTACCATGCCTTGACCTTGGACTTCTAGCCTACAGAACTGTGGGCAATAAATTTCTATTGTTTATAATCTATCCAGTTAATGGTAATTTGTTACGTCATCATAAACGACTGGCAGCTCAGAGTTGTTCTCTGCCTGGTGCCACTTCTTTCCATCTAGACTAGGTGCCCCTTGAGGTCTTGGAGTGTTCAACTTGCTTCACTTGCTTCTCACGAAGCATTCATCCCTGGACAGGTGCCCAGCAAACCTTTGAAGTCTGACTGGGTACAAACAGGGAAATAGTTGATGTGGGGTTGGAGGTCCCAGAAGCCCAGTGCCCTCTGGGGATTAGCCCCTTTCTTTGTGCTGCCCTAAAATCATGACTTAGTTAATTAAGATGCACTAAGAAGTCAGGACAACTGGCATCTTCTTTTTGAAAACCACACTCTGTTCTCGTACCCCTGCTCTTGTCCCCTCAGCCACCTGGTCGGCAGCTCTGCAAGTGAAAGTGCCTGCTGGTCCCTTCCAGGTGTTGCCTCTCCACCTCTAAGGAGGAGGATTTAGTTGTATGGATTTTGGCAAAGATATAAAAGCAGCCATAAATAACAAAGAATTCAGCATACCATTCTGCATATTTTATAACTCAGTCTAATAAAGAAATAATCCAAGATGGCACCTGCTAAGAAAACTTAGTTTATTGAAATATGACTGTAATATAGAAAAGATGGCTAATGTACTAGGCTGAGAGATATTAATGCTCTACACTTCAGCTGGTGTGTTTAAAAAAGTCTCTCATGTATTTTATTTTATTTTATTAGGAGCCATATCATTAGCTTTTAAAGACATTGTGTTTGAGAAAGAAAAGAAAAAAGATTTGAACTATTGGAAAAAAAAATAAAACCCTCAGCAACTCAATCTGCCTTTCTTTATAGACAAAAAACAAACAAACCAAAAAAAAAGGTTTTTTCCATAAACATTTTTTTCCAGCTGGGATATTAGGACAGTATATTAAATTCCCCCAAAAGGAGGCCCTAGAACTATTTACATAATAATGTCTCCACTGTGGTTGTGACAGATGGGCTTCACTGACGCAGACATACTGTTAGGGGCTTAGCAATAGATTAAAAAAAAACCACCACAATACTGTGTAACATAATAAAAGTGTATTGTAATGTACATCATAACTTGTGGCCAAGGTTAAATTTGCAGTCGAAGTATGAAAGTCGTATTCCATTATACAAAATAGATGTTACATGGAAAGGCATTAAAGATGAGTTGACTCAACCATTTATTTTTAGTTTATATTTTATTCTATTTTCCTTGGCTCTATTTATGCAATATTTTTAAAATCATGTGGAAGGACATCATTATATACCCTTACCCTCACCTCAAAGCGATTTGAGGGGCAGCAGGGGGTCTAAAGACCTTTGCTCTGTGGATTCATGTTTTGGGGGGCCCTGAGACTCAGCTCTATTGGAAAGTGGCTGTGTGTGTTTATCTACTTTTGCTTCATTTAAGGCTTCTTGCTGGAGCTAAGATTAGCATTGGCCTTTGAGAGTGGCCACCTTTGGTTTATGTGGAATCTTTGGAGACAAGCTATATTTCCTGGGACTTTCCCAACCCCCTCAAAGGGTAACATGGCCATGAGAGCAGAAACCTATGGGAGCCATCTATGCAGGAGGGACTGTGAACATCATCCTAGGTGACCCTGTTTCTCTTGTCCAGGTCTTGACCATGGACCATAGCCAGGTGGTCCTCTCCCCCTGAATGCACCCTGTGTCCACTAGCATGCACTCCAAGTGATGGGTAAAGGGGAAGTCATTTCTGGAGTGGGAGATCAGCTGAAGATATGTCATCCTCATCTATTGCCCTAAATCTCCAGGTACCTGTCAGTGCCAACAGAAAGGAAGAATTAGAATTTTTTTTAATGAAGCACATAGGATAACAGAATTTTGGAGCCAGAATAAGACATTTGTGCAAGGAACTAATTTCTTTATGTGTAAAATGGGAATCATTTGGTTCCTACTTTATAGGGGCTAATTATGAAGTTTTAATGAAATAATAGAAAGTGCCTAGCACATAGTGAGTACCCAGCAAATGTTAGATATTTCATATCATGATTATAAATATTATCTCACTTAGAGCTGGCATTCTGAAGACTGAAATGGGAAGTTGAAGAGCTGTGTGTTTTCTTCTTTGTGAACTTTCTCTCTCTCTTTTTTCTCTTGTTCTCTTTTTCTTTGGGTCTTTCCTTCAAGCCAGAGATTGGCTCTTCCTTTTATTCTTTATATATAATTTTTGCATTGGTTTGTTTTGTTTCGGCCTCTTGCTTTCTACATGTCCAATAGTATAGTATCCATTATTCAAGGCTCCGCTGATACCTCTTCCCCTCTCTGGACTAGCTGCTGTTCACTCTTCCAACTTGACAACCTCTGGCCTCCTCCAAAACCCAGAGCAACTTGTATCTGCTCATCCATTTAGTTTCAATTTGCAGGTGGAAGTTAGAGAGGGCAAAATGTCAGCCACTAAGAGAACTTTAAAACAACCAGGTACATTTTGCAAGGCGGGAGCTCCATGTTACAAATGTCTGAAGCAGTGGCTGTGGGCCTTTATGGGGATGCTAAAGTGTAGAGTGCCACATACTAGAAGGCCAGAATCACAAGCAGTCTAAGAGGTCAAGTAGCCATGCCTTACCTTTAAAATATGATAGAGGATAGTGAGGCCCAGGTGGACAGGAAGCTGCTCTGCCAACAGTCCCATGGCCTAGTAGTGACAGAGCTGACTCTGAGCTTCAGCTAGTAGTTGACTCCCCTTCCCACCGTGCAATAGAAGCTGTGTCAGGTGTAGAAATTGACTGGAAGAGTTCTAAATTCTAAAATAAAAAGGCTTCTATTATTGCCTTGCATTTTTTCTTTTCAGTTGTGAGTATTTAAGTTTTTGCTTGTTGAGGAGTGATCTTTCTAACTATTACCTATCTGATGAGGGCAGGACTATGTTAACTGATTCTACGTATACATTACACCTAATACACAGTAAGACAGATTTTACAAACAGGTGGTCATTCACTGTTTGTCGATCCAACTTAATTGGCTCTGAATGAGTTTGAGTTAGTATCTTCATTTTGATCAAAGTCAGCAACCTCTTAGAAGACATCAGAGATTTGGTGGAGAGCATAGCTTCTCAGTACTCCTTGGCAGCTTGGAGAATTTTAAGGCGTGACAAACTAGGGGTCCTCCCTGCGGGGCCAGGCCATAATGTGCAGAGATACAGAGGCATTAGAGAGACTACAGCTCAGGTGGTGAGCCAGGCTCAGGGAACTCAGTCTGGGCTCCCTCAGCTGGGGATGCTGAGTGTTTCTGTGGTGGGGCTGGCCATTACCAACCTTGGGAGGGTGGAGAAGCTGACTGCTAGGGGTGCCTTTTGGGAGGAAACAAGCACCACCTTCTAGAAAGACTGTCCTGAATTCTTACTGTTGCAGATAATGGGACCTCAAGCGCAATCTGAATACATGGCTATCTGTATGGAGTTATCTGAAGAGTACTGGAAAAGCCCTATTGTCCACATCAGCACTGTCCAACAGAAATATAATGTAAACCACAAATGCAGACCACATATGAAATGTAAAATTTACTGGTTGCCATATTAAAAATAAGTTAAGCAGGTGAAATTGATTGTTTTAATATATTTTTATTTAATTCAACATACCTAAAATATTCTAATTTCAACATATCATCATTATAAAATTATCAATGACACATTTTATATCCTTTTCTTCATGCTAAGCCTTTGAAATCCCATGTTTATTTATATTTTCAGCATATCTCAACAGGGATCAGCTACTTCTCAAGTGCTCAGTAGCCCCACACAGCTGGTAGCCACCATATTGGACAGAACAGGTTTAAATAATCTCTCTCTTCCCAAATTCTGTCATTTGGGCCAGGGGAGGGGAGTGGATTAAAGGATTGCTACTGTTCTAACTCAAATCCCCTTGTAAGTGTTTGTATTTTAATTCTTTTTCAACCTATTAACAACAGAGATCAAATTTCTAAGCCTCTTTCCACTTGGATTTGGTAGAAATATGACCAAGGATTTAGCCCCACAGATAGGGTTTTGGATACCAAGGGCAGTTGAAAGGCTGTTGCGGGGACATCACCTAGAAGTCCTTGGGTGGGCACAAAGGTTGAGATGAGGACAAGAGTGACATCGGGGAAATGCCTGTCCATTTGTGGTAGTGAGAAGAGTATAGGACTGTAGGATCAAGAGACTGGCTGGATTCCCTAGACTGCCAACCTGGTTTTAGTGGAAATCACAAATCTCTCTGAACTTCACCTTCCTTATCTGTAACATGGGGATAATAAGCCTATTCCTGGCTTCCTCGAAGGGTATTGTGAGGCTCCAATTATATGATTCATAGGAAGTGGCTTGGTGTAAACAGCAAAGTCCTTAGCTTGTGTAAATCTCAAGCCATCTAATTGTGAGTCTTCCATCAGGGCTACTACAATTAATTCAAAGGAAGTGAGTTTTATGAAGGGCCAGGTCTAAGCCAAGGACTCTAGGGGGGAAAGAGGTATCAAAGAGGGCAGCACATCTGTAGTAATCGCGTGCCTCATTGGGAGAGAAAAAACCCAGAGAGATACAATGAGAAGACTCGAAGAGGTTCACACAGACAGTCTGAGGGGAGATAGTGGAGAGTGCATGGTGTGGGCAAAGGAATGGGAAGGGTCAGCCCAATCCTTTGGCTGTGGGGTGGGGAGACACTACAGGCAGGATGCAGAGTTTGAAGAGGCAAAGCAGGAGTGGAGGAGAGTATTCTTGGTGGAAGGGGCGCCCCAGCCAAAGGCGGAGTCAGAATGAAAAGCCATACTCTAGGGGTAATGAGAAATTTCCTGACTAGGACAGAAAAGCAGAGAGAGGTGGCCCCAGGATCCCTTCCCTGCCAGCATCAGCACCTTTCCTAAGGCAAGGGATGCCAGGCAGAGGCCAAACTTCTGATGCCCAAGTCTTGCCCTGAAAGTGGGTCACCCGCTGCAGAAGAGACCAGCCCACATGAGATAATATGAAATATGACCACAGCCATGATAGGGAGCTCTGATCTCAGACCATTTCTGCTTCACACGTTTTTCCCAGGACAAAAGCAAGACAGAGGCCCAGCAAGAAACATAACTGCCTGGTGTTTCCAAAGGTTCTAGGGGCTTCTGATTTTCAAGCCAGCTCCTTAATATCAGTTTAATGTTTAATATGCTTTTTGATGTATTCCTCACATTTAATGCAGAACTGTTCCCAACTTGCTAAGTACAAGATGAATAGATGGATAAACACAAGATTGCTAGTTTATAAGATAATTTCATTTGCCAGTCCAATCTTTATCTTAAATCCTGACCCAAGGATCTGGAATGAAGCCCTGCTTTAGTCTAGAGCAGGGGTGCCAAACTCATTTTCACCGGGGGCCACATCAGCCTTGTGGTTGCCTTCAAAGGGCTGAATGTAATTTTAGGACTGTATAAATGTAACTACTCCTTAACTAGGGGCAAGGAACTCAGTGCTGCCACGGGGTAGAAATAAGGTGCTTTGCTGGATAAAACAAGGTGGAGGGCCAGATTCAGCTTGTGGGCCTTGTGTTTGCCACCTGTGGTCTAGACATCCAATACCAGCCAAAAAATGGCAAACCTAATTTCAGACAAATTCTTAATCTCAGTCCTGTCTCCCACTGCCATGACGACAGGTAGACTGAGCCATAAGTACCACCATAGTTTAACTGAAGTGACCTATCAAAGGCAGCCAGATGCAAGTATGGCCCCAATGATGCTAGAAAAATAAAGATGATGGAACACCTGATTAATTGAGAAGTAGAGCATTGGGCCATTACCTATGGGGTCCTGTGATACTCCTGGTTGTTGAGGTCCTACCTTGCTCAGCGGCTGATGCATTTCCCCAGAGCAAGGACTAAAGTCTCCCTCCCAGCTTTGACTCAAGGTTGAGTTCCAGGGACTTCTCCAGCCTTGGAACTAAATTTCACTTCCAAAATTAGAGTCTGGTTAGTTTGCACCAAAGTAGGAGGGCTATATAGATCCCAGGGATCCCAGAGACTAGACATTATGACTTCCATCTTCAGGAAGGGAAACCAGACTATACTGGGCACTGCATCCATGACAGGTATTATGTAGATATTCTCAAATACACTATTTTGCCTAACTTTGATGACAGCTTTATTATTGGGAATTATTTTAAATGGGACCGAGTCTCCATGAAGTCACTGAGTGTGATACAGGTTGCTGTCAAACACCCGAACCTGACATCTTGTATCCACGGACAGATTTTGAATGGAGAATAGGATAGACTGGGCTGATACAGACTATAGTGGAAAGCAGAGGGTGGATAAGACTGTGTTTCCACATTTTGCTTTTTCTCTTCCCCCAGAGGGTCTGGTAAATTCCTCCTACACTGAAGT
Source organism: Carollia perspicillata (assembly GCA_004027735.1). Taxonomy (NCBI): domain Eukaryota; kingdom Metazoa; phylum Chordata; class Mammalia; order Chiroptera; family Phyllostomidae; genus Carollia; species Carollia perspicillata. The sequence continues at coordinate 8,458 of PVKM010027357.1, read as the reverse complement.
GGGACAGCCCAGACCAGAGGATTTGCATTTCAAGGGAGGTAAGTGGTTTGAAAGGGAAATAACTCCAGTGGTGGATTGTCAGTCAGATCAAGGAGGGTAAGAAGATGGTGCCAGGCTGGGGTGGAGAGGCCTCAAGGACTCGAGGACTTGAGAAGCTGCTCTGCATTTTGACCCTGTACTTAGGGCTCTTTGCTCCTGGTTATCACCTTCCTCTGCCAGGCCCCCTTCCCGCTGTCCTTTCTGGTCTGGCTCCTTTGCTTTCTTGCTTTCTTTTCAGGACTCCAAGTTGCTAGGCAACTCCAGACAGGAGCTGAGGTTCTCACTGTGGTGAGCAGCCTCCAGGCAGGGACAGGGAGTTTGATGGAGCCTGTGATTACAGGTGTCTGTGCAGAAAGGAAGACAACAGCAGCAGCTTCCCCTCACCCCCCTCATCGCCTCCCAGAGACAGAGGAAATGAGAGGTTTGGGCGAGGGAACAAAGCTTTGTTTAGGCCATTTGCTATCTCATCTTCCTCTTTTCTGCTCCCTTCTCCTATCAGCAAGACTTTCTCCCATATTGGCCCCAGAATGCTTCTGGTGCCCTTGGCCTGTTACTGCTCCACTCAACCCCATAGTAGTGTGGATCACCCAGACCCTTACCACCTCTCCTGGAGCTGCCCTCAGCTGTCCCCCATCAGGGGCATCACATTTATTTATGTAAGCAGATCTCCATGGCTTAACTTCCACAGAGTGTAAGTAGGCTCTGATCAGGGATGGGGAGCACAGGGCCCCTCTGTGTATCTCCATTGTGCTCAGGTGCCTGAGAAATCCCTGAGACACAGAGGGCAGCAGCCGTGCCCAGACAGAGTAGGGGTGCTTCACTCTTTAGTGGTGCAAGCTTAAACATTTATTGAGTCTGTACCTTGGGCCAGGTACCACACACTCTTGGTGCTGGGGATATCATAGCAAGGAAACATTCAATCTCTGTCCTCACAGAGCTAATATTTATACCAAAGGGGAAAGCCAGCAAACAACAGACAATGAAATAACAACAACAACAACAAACAACAATAACAGTGCTGCTCTGGATGGTGTTTTTGACAGTTCCCTTCCAGATCCAGAGGACCTGTCCTGCTCAGAGTGGGGTTCTCTTTCAGCAATTTGCACTCTGGGACAAGGCCCAAGGTCCTGGAACAGCTGGAGCTCATCATTGTGGCATTTCTAGGAATAGCTCCAGGCAGCCCTGGTGGCAGCAATGTTCCTAAGTGGGGGTGTGGTGGGGGAGCTGGTCTTTAAGGATCCCCACTGTGTGGCAGCATCCCCTGTTAAGACCTTTGAAGGCTAATGGGGAAGGATGATGGTGCTGCTCAGATTGAACTAGCCTTCTGATTGAAAGTTATAGCCGTCAGTCCAATGGAACTGTGGAGAGAGCATGTGAGCTATATCTAGCCAGTCAGAGCTCAGTGATTAGTCTGGAGGGGCATTTTGATGGACAGTAAGCCAATCACAGTCCACCCCTGCACTTTGAGTAGGAGGAGCTCTTTTTCTGCTGGAGTTGCCGACTTGGTAGGACATGAGCATGGACCTGCCCTGGGCAGTCTTGTTTTCCTTGAGGAGGATGCAGCCAACCCACAGGAAATCAGAGCCAGGTAGAGAAGAGAGCCAGCTGGGCCTGAGGTCATTACCTTTCAACCTTTGGGTTTCATAAGCCAATACATTTTATTTTATTTTTTTTATTAATACTTGAGCCAGTTTGCATGGATTTTTACTCCTTGGCCTAGTAGGGTTTCTCTGCTCATATAATAACTTCATCACATCTCCCCTGCCCTGGGTCCCTTTATCACCCAAGTGTCCATGGTTATTCTCTAGATTGAGAAGTCTTGCCTTAGTCAAAGCTCAAAGATTCAGGTCAGGGGCTACCTTATTCCTTCTTTTTCTTCTGTCAAAACACTCCTGTCCTGTATTCCATCTCCTCAGGGCCCTGCTTTCAGCCAAGGATCATTTGATTAAGTTATACTAGGCTATTGATGTCTAAAAATTGCTCTGGCAATCAATAATCCTGTGTGGCATTTTTACATTTGGACTGCAATCATTTGCGCCATAATCCATGGACCTGGGCACCTAATGGTGGGAGTTCAGTCACTGTGGCAGGCCCCTGAAGAGATAGTTTCACAGAATGCTGCTCCTAGTGACTCTAAGTTCCTTGGCTGCCTCTTCACTGCGTCTGCCTATGCCCATGGCTGAGTGCCAACTCTCCTGGCTCACAGTGAAAGGCCTGGGCCTCTACCACTGGGAAGAGGTCACGTCCTTCCCACAGAAGGAAGAAGAAAGTTCTGAAGCGAAAGCTTTGGGAAATGGGGATTCAGTTTGCTTCTGATCCTGGAGTGGCCTGGACTACTTAGTGACCTTATGGGGTTACTCTTTTTGTTTATAAGACTGAGGTGTTCTTAAGTCTTCTTCTAGCACCGACGGCTTGGCCACATGTCTGTGACTTTGAGTGACCTGTGGGCATTCTGTGTTTTAGAGTGAAAGTGTCCCCACAGGCCCATGAGCTATATTTAAATGGATACTTTTCATAGTCTACTCACATTTTATGTACGATCCATTCATAGTGTTCTTGCTCCCCTCTGCTGGGTTCAGGCTCATTTTGTGACTTACTCATGTTCCTGTCACACAGGGAAGTGGGTGGGACTGTAAGTTTGGCTTCAGTAGTTAGGACATCAGGCTTCCAGTCCCAAAGTAGCTGCTACCCAGCAAGACAAGACCTTGAAAGAGTTAACCACTACTCTGGATCTGTTTTTTCATATGTAAAATGAGACTAAGAATAAGAATAACCACTTTGCTTTGCCCACAGAGTTGGTTGTACTTATGTGGCACATTAAATGAAAATGCAATGAAGAGATAGAGGCTGTATAAAAACATCAGGAGATGCATCTGAGGTGCATTTGTGGGGAAGTTGATACCATGTCTGTTCTTGGCCTCCTGGGCTTGTGTCCAGAAAAGGTTGGCAGTGACATTGTCAAGGAAGCAGGTGCCTGGAAGGGTCTGAGGATGATAGTGGAAATCACATTCAGAACAGACAGACCCAGATTGAGCTGGTAACTTCTGCCTCTGCCCTGATCATCAAAGTCTTCAGGGGCCCACCCAGAGACAGAAAGAAGAGAAGCAGCAGAAAACATTAAGCACAGTGGAAATACTGCTTTTGATGATGCTGTCAGCATTGCCTGGCAGATGCAACACTGATCTTTAGCAAGAGAACTTTCTGGAAACATTAAAGAGATCCTGGGGATTGCACAGTCTTAGTGTTGCCATGTTGATGGCCACAGCCTCCATGATATCATAGATGACATCAGCAGTGTGATGCAGTGAAGTGCCCAGCTAGTTAAGAACTACAAAGGAAAATGTTTCAAAAAGCCTCATTTGACAGCCAGAAGGAGAACAAACCAACCAGGGGAAAGTGTTTAATTTTGATAATATACATTGGAAAACAGTATTAGTCTTCTACTGCACCCGGGGAAGCAGGTAGTGCAAAGCCCTTTCTCTGACCACAGGATGGGGGGCTCAAAGGGGAAGACCTCATGCCCCCAGCACACAGCAAGTCTTGGGACTGGGGTGTGGTGTGCAGGCAGAGCAGGAGGCCCTCTTCCAGACCCCCATTGGTTTGCTCTCCCCACTTCCAGGTTAGAGATTCGAATCAGATAGGAGGCAAATGCTTAGGCAAGGAAAAAGTGTTTCGCCAGCCTGCTCCACAGGGAGAGTTGGTGATACAATATGAAGCCGAAAATAGAGTGCCTCAGGAAAGAACTGTCTTGTGGTGGGTGTGGGGGGCCTCCCCTAGGAAGACGGGAGTTGAAATGAGAATGTGGCGTCGCTCGCTGCCATGTTACACTGCTGAGCACAGACGCTCCGGGCTGGAATTTGGAATCCGTGTCACAAGAAAGCGATCCCGCTGGAAAGGCTCGTTTAGCAGCGCCTTCCTGCTGGGGTCTGTGGAACATCCTGACATAGTCCGGGGCTTGAACAGAGGCCAAGGATTTATCCAGAAACAGCAAGCCCTGTACAAAGACGATCCTGGATTTAGAACAGATGAAAGGTACTTTGAAGGAGTTCAAAGAACGGCCACACGCTCCCTGATGGCTGCTTGCTGGATATTTTGAGAGGTGACTGGGGCATGCTTTCTCTCCCAGCTTCTCCCAGGGGTCTTTCCCACACGGTTTCTCTCCATTAGTGGATGCCAGAGCTCGCAGGCTTGGAAGTCTTAATATGGAAATTCCTGCAGTGGTGGGAACAGGCCTTTCCCAGTTGGGGTTTGCTAAGGCCATTATTCTGATGATGTTAATGGTGATTAATTGGCACAGATGATGAGATGGTGGCTGCGATGAGGCCAGCCTGATTGGGTGACAGGAAAGACGGAGCATACGGGCACACGGTGAGCGTGGTGATAGTGATGGTGGTGACAGTGGCTGGGAGCTCAGTTTTAGAAATTTGTTGAGAAATCTGGGGAGCAAACTTTAAGTTGAACTTGGTTTTCTTGTCTGAAAAAGTAGATTTTTGGCAAAATAAAACACTTGCCCCTGGGGAAGGGGAAAAATAATTTTTGTCTGTGGTCAATTCTGTCAAACCAAACACTTAGTGTCAAATATATCACACACCGTGACACAGGCTTTCTGGTGGGTTGTGTGCTGAGCCCGGAGAAGGGGATGTTGAGACACAAACTCAAGCTGATATTAGTGGCTGCAAATAAACCAATGACAGGCTAATGTCATTGTCACCCTCTCAAATGTCAGGTTAATACAAGAAGGAGCCAGTCACCCTCATTTTCTCGCTTTGAACAGTGTCGGGAGAGGAGTGATGAGAACATTTAATTATCAAATTCTTCTTCAGGATCTGAGACAATCATACCGCTTTTCAAGAGCAATTCATGTGAGGCTGCACTTGCAGTGAGTCCTTCCGCTTCTCTGTCGCCACCCTTGAGTCAGAACAGCCCTCCGTCCCAGCTCACTGGGTCAACTGGTGAGAGAACAGCCTTAAGGCAAAGGAGCTTTGAGGTCCGGCTGACTCCAGCTCACGGCATGGGTGGTGACCCCGACAGCAAGGGACAAGGGGAGGCTCGGGGGCCTAATAAAAGAGAGGGGCGGCACTAGTGCCAGGTAATCCCAATTTCATTGATTACCAAAAACACAAGGTAAATGAGGAAGCAAACTTAATCAGTTACCATCAAGTAAAGAGATGGACTGGCAGCAGACACCAATTTTGGTGAAATTGGGAAACGTGAGAAGTTCGATTTCAGAGTTCCTAGACTGCCCTTATAAAATTTTTTTCTTCTCTGTGGATGTCCTCACCTGCAAACACCTGCCTCAGTGGTGCACAATGAACCCTCCCGTCCAGGAACAAACTCCTGGGAACACAGTCGCTCTGAGACATTAGGGTGGAATAACAAGAGTGCTGCTGCTGGTTCTGTCATACTGACATGCTTCCTTCCTGGAGAAGCTTTTATTTTTTTTTTTTTGAATGAAAGTGCCTGGAAAGGAAAATGCTTTCCCCATGAGGGGATCTGAAATGGTGGATTAGTACAGAAAAGGTCCTTTGCGTTTTAAACCGTACCAAAGAAGAGGCCCCATGTACTAGGGCTATGGCAAAGCAGCCCGGGACCAGGGATTCTGTCTGCTGATCAGAACCATAGATGTTTAACTTACATCCTATTGACTGAGGGTGTCAAGATAGCAGCAACACGCTGGTTGCCAAAGTGGGCCCACCTTTCCCTAGAAAGTGGCTCGTTCCTCAGAAAAGGGCAAATTCAAAGTAGTCAGTTTCTTCATTGGTCTTCTTGTTTCATTAGCTTTTCTTTTTCAGTGAGTGAAACTTTTGTGTATGTTGGATAGCTAGAGGTGTAACTAAAAGGAATTATGGAGAAAGAAACAAAGTTCAGAATGTAGATAAAAATGATTTATTTGGGGGGTTCTCTTAGATCAGGATGTTCTTAAGAAGACTCATTAGCATACATAAGTTTGGAGCTAAGGAATACAGTGATGGTTAGGACTCTCATTCATTCATTAATATAGCAAGTACACATGGATCAATTTTCATAGGGCCAAGGTTTGAGGACTGAAAGTGTTCCAAAGAGAAGATCTGTCAAGGAGCAAAGGAAGAAAAAAGAAAGTACAAGTAAGTTTCACTTATCAATTACTGCTTGGCAAATCACCCTGAAACTTAATGACTTAAAATATAGCAATAATTTTATTGTTATCATTTCTCAAAGTTGAGGGACTGACTAGGCTCCACTAGATGATTCTTGTTTCAGGTCTCTCATGTATTTTCAGGCAGATAGTAGGTGGGACCAGAGTCATCTCAAAGGATTTCTCACTTGCATATTGGTGGTGGTTTCTGGCTGTTGACTGGAACTTCAGCTGGAGCTCTTAGCCTGCTAAACACCTGCACGTGGACTCTCCAGGTGGCCTGGGCCTCCTCACAGAATGGCAGCTGATTCCCAAGATAACTGGGTGGAAGCCGCGTCTTCTTTTATGTCCTGGCCTCAGAAGTCACGTGGCGTCACTTCCCATGTAGTCAGGGTCTTGCTCAGATTCCAGGCCAGGGGACATAGACTGTACCTTTCATAGGAGGAAGGTCAATGCTGATGTAAGAAGAGTGGGAGGATGGGAGAAATCATTGCAGCTGTCTTGGAAAATGGGAGAAATCATTGTAGCTGTCTTGGAAAATACAACCTGCCAAGGGTAAGACAGATCCAGATATGAGTGGCCTTTGAACAAAATCTTGCTGAAGAATTGATACTGTCAAACTTTGGATTGTTAGATAGCAACACAGGGAAGCATGTGATCAAATGGGTGATTGCATAACCTATATAATAGAGGCTCAAAGAGTGTGAAGGATGAGTAGCTCCCGGAGGTCTGGAGTGGTCAGAGCAGACTTCACTGAAGAAGTAGAACTTTGAGCCAATCTTGAAGCCTGGAGAGGATCCATCTGGTTATTTTAACTTACATTCACCATTCACTGCCCTTGCCCACAGAAAAGAAATGATAACAAAATAATGCTCATTGGTAATTCTTTCCTACTGAGATAACTGCTTAAAGTTTCCATGCATATCTTCTCCAGGTTTGACCCCCCCAGGGAAAAAATTATAAATTTGGAATCCTACCTAACTTTTTTTACTTAAAATATTTTGTGACTATTTTCCTAAACTATTAAATATTATTCTAAAATACAATCTTGAATGCTTTAGCTTGCTATCATGGGAATATGCTACCACTCACTTTCAACTTCTTACTGTTGGAAATTTAAGCAGTTCCATTTTCTTCCCATTGCAAAATACACTGATGAAAATCTTTATGGAGAAATCTCAGTGCTCTTCCATCATTGTCTTAGGTGTGATTCCTAAAGGTAGCTTTGCTGGTCAAAAGTTATCCACATTTTAAAAAGCCTGTCGAGCATCTTGTCATAGTGGCTTCCAGGGCGGCTGTGCTCACTGAGCATCCCGCCAGTGTGAGAGTCCTTGCTCACTTGCAGGTTTGCCACTCACCACAGAGGACAGTTTTCTGTTGGAGACACTAAAGTGGAACTTTGGGCTATTCTTTGATTTTATCTGATCAGTGGAGTGGTGTCATCTTCCCGTGTATATTTACCTTCTGGGTTTCTTTTCTGGTGATTTGCCAGTTTAAGTCCATTGCCTATTTTTTCCATTTTCCCTCCCTCCTGTTGATTAGTAACAGCTTTTCATATATCATTAATCTTTTGTTTAGCATATATGATGTAATCAGGTTTTTTTCTCATTTGATTTTTTGCTTTCCAGCTTTGTCGTATGTTTGTAGATGTAGATAGGGAGTTTTTATGTTTGTTTGTTTGTTTTTTACATTTTTGTGTGATCAAAGGTAGTAATCTTTTTATTTATACAGGACCTGGCAGAAGGAACACCATTGAGTGTGGTTGGGAGGGTATGTGACTGTCTCGCACGAGATGGACAGCAATTTGAACATTTCACCTAACGTGTCATATGGTGTGTTTGAATATGATATTGTTATGTTACACAATTACATGCTTATGATTTTGTAATAAAATATTTTTATGTAATAAGAAAGGAGTATTATTTGTGCTGGACCCTGTATATATATTCTTTTGCTCTTTCGTATGAAAACTCTTAGTCACAATAATAACAGATTCATTTTACTTTGTTTTCCAAAGTGTTCACATGAACATCCACACCCACATCAATATATCCACACACATATATAAAACCTATACTTTTTGAATCAATCTGAACTATATTTTAGAACATGAGTGTGGGTCTCCAAAAGATTGTTTCCCAAATATTTACCCAGGCGTTGGATGAAAGGGTTCAGATGACTAGAGGGAGGAGGAGTCCAGCACTCTAGCAGGGAGAAGCCGCCTGAGGAGAGTCGGGCTGAAGCAGTGTGGTTTGTGGGAGTTAGGCTGGGGGAGGGGCAGAGCTGCCAGTGCTGCTCAGCTTC
>PVKM010027356.1:0-18815 GCA_004027735.1 Carollia perspicillata | reverse complement strand
ATATCAGAGAGGTGGCCTTGACCAAAGCACATCTCAGGTCTCAGGAGCTTTCTTGGGCAACTATCACGGACACATCTTCTCTGCTTATTTATGCAACTGGCAGGGATTTATTGGTGACATGAAAGAGCTTAAGGAACTGTTCTTTTGAAACTTAGGAATGGTGATTCATTCAATATTTTCTTCCTTAGAGAAAGGAACTTTTATAATGCCAGTACCTGGTAGGCCTTTTTCTGATCTTTAGATTGGATTTTGTCCACTAAGTTATAGATTTTCCTTTTGAAAACATTAATGGCAGCAGAAGAAAGTTAAATGCTGAATTCTGTGTTCACAGACCAGTTGTGGAAGGGCAGCGACTCGGGCAGTCCCCGAATGAGCCGAGTTGGATGATCTCCACAGGGCAGCAGGGCAACGTGCTGGACACACAGCCTGCTCGGAGTATTTCAGGGCTCGGCACAGGCCGCTCACACCCCCAGGCAGGTAAAGAGCGTGGGGTTGGCGGTAGGTTACCCAGCAGGCAGAAGTGGAGTGGGAGGAAGGGTGCGTGTGAGTGGAGAGAAATGTTGATGAAATGGATCTTTCCCTGTGACTCTGTCATTCCAGCCACCTGGTGCCCTCTGTGGGTTTCAGTGGAGGCCATACCCCAAGTTAGCACCCCTTCTCCCCGGCTTTCAGCTACAGCTGAAAACTCATTCAGTAGCCCATGGCCTTGCTACCATAACATGGCTGAATAACTGCAGGCCCTACCTGGTCCCATGAACTCTTACAGGCTTGAAAAGAGGTTCAGTGTGGTTTCCTCATTTTCCCTCTTTCCCTTTGTTTGGGTGCTGTAGTGGGTTGAATAGTGGTCCCCAGGAATCTGGGAAGATACCTTGTTTGGAAAAAAGATCTCTGCAGATATAAAGATTTTGAGAAGAGATCGTTCTGGACATAGGATGGCCCTTAGGTGGACTGACCAGTGTCCTTACTAGAGAAGAGGGCGCACAAATGAAAAGGAAAGGTTCTGTGACATCTGAGGCCGGAACTGGGTGGTATAGCCAAAGCGTGCCCGAGACCGGGCCTGGTCCGTGGAGCCAGGGGCTGGCTCCCCTTCGGAGCCTCTGATTTGGGCAACGCCCTGATCTTGGACTTCTCACTTGGACAAGTGTGAGAGAGTAAATTTCTGTTGTTTCAAGCCACCCAGCTGTGGTAATTTGTTATCCAGCCCTAGGCAACTAAAAAAGTGGTGATGTGAGTGTCATTTGGAAAAGACTTTTAAGGTGGGAGCGTATCAATCCCATGTTATTATTCTTCACCAGCATTGCCTGGGCTGATGCAGCCAGAGCTTGGACGTGTTGAAGAAAACGGTGCTGGGGTTTCTCGTCCCCTAACGCCAGGGGCTGTCCATGCAGATAACCTCTCCCTTCTCCTTATCAGCTGGGAAATGAGGGACTAGCCATGCAGCTCAGTGACCACTGGCGGCTGGGGAGGGGTGGAAGGGCAGCCCAGTCCCGGACCTGCCTGTGTCTCTCCTCTCTCTGCTGCCCCTTCGCTCTGTAGTGTGCCAGCTGGGAAAGCACAGCATCTGCAGTTAGACTCCAGCACAGCCCATGTTCTAAATGACAAAGTCTTCCCTAAGGGACAAAGCAAAGAGACACATTTAGAGAAAAGGAATCCTCCCACCCTCACTACTCTCCTTGGTCTTTCTCTCTCCCAGGCACCCGCCTTTCCACTGGAGATCCGAGCGGCGGGGCCAGAAGCAGGAACTGAGGACGCAGGGAGGGAGTTCCAGGCACGCGGGTGGGAGACACTCCGAGGAACACTGAGGGCTCAAGGTGGGGAAAGGCTCACGGTGGCTCTTTTAACTTCCATAATTTAAACATGTTGCACGTTCATTTTGGTGTTGATGTGCAAGAATCTTCATCTGTCCTATTGGCTGAAAAAAAAAAAAAGAAAGAAACAATTGTCTCAGTTAACAATACAGAGGGAAACTTGGGCAGTCACTAACCGGCCCAGGGCTATAACCCAATCAGGACATTTCTGCGAATACATGTATACAATTTAGAGTTGCTCCCATGGGCTTCATTTCATTTGAGTTTCCCACTAGACCATGACATAAGGACAGCAAGGATTATCATCCCATTTTAAAATAAGAAAACAGAGGTTGCGAGGCTAAGAGGACAGACGGGCAGCAGGGAACTGGTGGGGAGTTCCGTGCACGGGGAGGAGCCTGGGCCGGAGGTTGAGTGTGAGGGAATCTGGAAGAGTTAAGAAATCTTCACAGCTGGAGAGAGGGCAAGTGGGCGAAACAAACTGTTGGCGAGCCCTGTCATTTGGAGTCACAGGGCTGATTAGGAATGTCAGCCAAAGGGGAAGAAAATGAGGGACACCTGTGGTTTGTGAGCAGAGGTTCCCTGTGGGAGTCTGAATGGTGGGTAAGGTGGGCTTTGGTAAAGTGGTGTCCACTCACCCCAACGACTGCCCACCATGGTGAGACGGCTGGCAGTCTGTGGAGGAGCTCTGCCCTCCGCAGGCAAGGGCGGCGGCTGCAGTAGTGAGTGTTACATCACCGGCCAACTATGGAATGGGGTCCACCTGTGCAAGGCAGCGTCGTGGGAACTTGGCGCTCTCCGGCCCTGGAAGCCAGGGCTGGTGGACGTGACCGTTGGGTTGTCCCCTGGCTGTGATGAGCTTTGAGAGGAAGAACTAGGCACCTCCACGGTCCTCAGCGGGAGGCCGTCCCAGGCTGGTCTGACACATCACATTTGCTTTTTCATTTGCACACACAGAATGAATCTCCCCAGCGACCCTCTCCCAGAGCCTCATCAATTAGAACTGCTTTTGTCCTTCACCTCCTTTTGTTGACCAGCTTGGAACTTAGTGAGCACGGAGAAGAAAGGGAAGTTGTCTCTGTGGGCTATGGCCCTGGAGAGCTGGCTGCTAATGACCGAGCCCTGAATGGTGCGATTGTGCTGCTGTTTATATAGTTTTTATTTTAATTTGCATCCGTACCAGGCTCGGATCTCAACAGTCACTCGGCCTTGTTTGCAGCATTTATCTCCTCCCACAGAGCCAAACCTGCCAGCTTATCATTTGCCTCAAGGAAATTAATGGGGGTCCCCCCTCCCCTACTTTTATCATGTGCTGTTGAACTGTTTATACATCCGTGGAGAGAAAGAAAGGCTCCACAGAACCACAGAAGAAGGTTCTTTCCTCATGTTCATGGATCATCTGACACTTAGTCCTCCTGTGAATAGGTTTCCAGAGCCAAAGATTCAGAGAGCAAGGCCTGGGTTGAGGCGAGGGGCTGGAGGGTTGGGGGTGGGGGCCCAGTGCAAGGAGCTGAACTGAATCTTTTAAAGTAGACAGTGGGATAAATGGGACTCCATTTCGCCTTATCCTCTGCATGAATGTACATCCCTTACCCTTCTTCTGCTTTTCCTGAATGTGCCAGCAAAGTCTGGCTCAAGAACCAATCCCAGCTCTTTATTCCCTTCTTAAATAAATTGGAACTCCTCAGCCTGGCATTTAAGACTCCACATCCCTTAATCCCTTTCAGTTCCTGCTGCCGGTTAATGAGAACTTTCAGTTCCAGCGTACTGACTTCCTGGGCCTGTGGTTCTCTCCACCTGTGTGCTTACCGCTGCTCCAGGTCACTGCTCAGGCCACACCCCCAGCTGGAATCCCCCGCTGCCCGGTCCAGTCCACCTTGCCTCAGATCCTGGCCCTCTGTTTATGGAGCCTCCCCTCAGTGTTCCAGCTTACCTGGTTCTCTCCATTCACTAAGGTCCTGGCTACTCAAAAATGGGTTCCAGGCCAGCAGCAGCAGCCTCCTCTCAGAACATGGGAGAAATGCAGAGTCTTGAGCTCCCCCACAGAACTACCGAATCAGAATCCATATGTGAACAAGACCCCTGGGTATTTTGTGTACACTGTAAAGTTTAGGAAACCCTGGTCCAGGTACCTATGAATTTTGCAACTGGTCCTCCCCACTTAGTGATCGATTTATTCCCCAATGTCCTCATGTGTGTGCTCTGCTTCCCCAGTATGAGCATTAACAGTTATGGACAAGGACAGGGGACTTAGGTTCGTTTACAGTATCTCATAGCTCTCGAACAACGTTGAGTACCCTGTAAGAACTCAATGAGCATGTGCTTAATTTGGTGCTGATTTGTCTTATAAGTCACATTTATTTGTTGTTCCTTTTAAGAAACTGGAGAAAATCACAGGAGACTCAATGTTTTGACGTCCTTCTATGTATGCTTGCACTATCTGCTTAATTATTAAGGGCAGGGACCTCTTTCTATTTTTTTTGTGTGTGTTTTAATCTCCATACAGCTTTCCCACCCATGACAAAATAAGCCTTCCCCAGGGCTCTTCAGAGAGAGGCTAGAGCCACTATTCCATCTTCAGACATCACCTCTGACCCTCTTTCCACATTGGGTTGGGTCAGGAATCCCGGTGCCAGCCCAGAGCCATGTCTTTGGGGCTCGGCCCTCATCTCTCACGTGTCCTTATCTCCGCTGTCCTAAGGCAATTCCTGCCAATGTCAGATCACTCTCGATATCTGTCTCCAGCACTCTAGTTCCCCAAACTGAAAACTTAGATGCTTCCATGGAGAGGTGGCACATTAGTGGGGATGAGGAGGGTATGGAGGGCGCTGCACAGTGCATGTAGGGCCAAAGGCCTTGGGGACCGCCTCTGGAGAAGGCGCCTCAACCAAGCCTGGCAGAAGGGAGGGTTTTGTGTTCCATCTAGACTGGGCCATGTGACAAGGCATGTAGGCCAAGGGAACATGGTGTTGACATGGGGATGAGGAGTCAGTGTGTGTGTGTGTGTGTGTGTGTGTGTGTGTGAGAGAGAGAGAGAGAGAGAGAGAGAGAGAGACAGAAGGGCAGGGAGGAAGGGGAGCTGCTGGAGGACGCAGGGGTGGAGGGATGAGGCCACCCAGGGCTTCGGCCCCTCTAAGGGATGTGAGATGTCATTGTACAGGTGGTGGGAGCCTCAGGGGACGCTGAGCTGGTAGGAGGCAGTTGGGAGTTTAAATCTCCCTCTGCCAACAGTGGGGTGGGTGGTCTGGACAGGGTGACAGGGACACCTGCGGGGAGGCTGTGGCCAGAGCCTAGGCAAAAAAGGACACAAACCTACTTTTGCTCCACCCTGGATGTATTTTTAACTTTTTATTTATTTTTTTTTCAGCTGATTGGCTAGTTCTGTTTGTTTTTATTGTTCAATTACAGTTTGCGTTCAGTATTATTTTTGTTAGTTTTAAGTGTAGGGCATAGTGGTTAGACAATGATATACTTTACAGTGTCCCCCAACCCCATACACAATTATTACAGTATTACTGACTGTGTTCCCTATGCTCTACTTTCCAACCGTGTGGCTGTTGTGTAACTGCCAGTTTGTACTTCTCAGTCCCTTTGCCTTTTCCACCCAGTCTCCCGACCCCTCCCCCACCATTGGCAACCATCAGTCTGTTCCCTGTATCTGTGTGTCTGTTCCTATATTGTTAGTTTTCTTTTCATTCTTTAGATTCCACATATAAGTGAGATCATATGGTGTTTGCCTTGCTCTGTCTGACTTATTTCACTTCGCATAATACCCTCTAGGTCCATCCATGCTTAATTTTTATTGAAAAGCTTCACCTACACAGGAAAGCAGAAGGCAGGGTGTCAGGAATCCAGGCGTGCCCATCCCCCAGCTTCAGCAGTGAGCACGCCGCCATCCGGCTTCACCTCCTCTTCCCAGCTCCGCTTTGTTTTGCTGGTGGTTTTGAAAGTAAATTCCTGGTGTCCTATCATTCCACTCATGCATACTTCAATAGGTCTCTACAAAAGACATGGACTTGTAACAAAATAATACCATCAGCACACCCAACACATATTATAATACATAATGAGTTCTTTCCTGATTGGCTTTAAAAATATCTTTTTAAAAATACCTTTTGTTTGTTCGAATCAGTAAAAGACTACCTAGAGCTTTAAAAAGCGTTAAAACAATACTTGAAAGAAATGTCTTGGTTGTGGCCCTGAGCCCTGTTGTCTGAAGGTCATTTCCTGGGCCTGCCTGGTCCCATGCCGCGCTCACGTGGAGCCAGAGGCTGCACAGTGACCTTGCACTTCCCAGCCCGGCCGTCTGGGCAGGGACTGGCACAGGAAGCCTGAGGCCACAAGAAGCCAAGGATGCTACTGGCATCCCACTACTCCACTTTGTTCGGGGACGGGACTGCTTTGGAGACTCAGGCATCACTGGGCTTTTACCCCTGGAAGCAGTGTGCTCTTCAGGCCTGGTTTCGGCACTTCCTCCTCGACCGCCCCTTGTGCAGGAATTCAGCCCCAAGCTCTTTCTCAATCAAATCTTAGGCAGAGGCAGCTGGGTCATTTGCCGTCCAGGAGGGCTAGGGATGTCCTCAGGACTAGCAGAAGCCCTGGGACGGGGGCCAAGGCCAGGTGGAGCCCACGTGTTCGGCCAGAGAAGCCTACTGTTCCCTGACCCGGGGAGGGAAAGGCCGTGGTAGAAGGAAGGGCGGGGCCTCAAGTGGATCAGGGGAACAGGGGGCGGGAGGCACAGTGATTGGCAGGGCTGGAATCCGCAGGACTGAAGCACGACCTGGCTCACAGGCTACAGCCAGGACGTTTTTCAAAAGTATTTTCTAAAATGCTTCTTAAAGCTCCAAGTATTCTTTTACTGCTTCGAACAAACCAGTGATAAAAAGATGTTTTTAAAGTCAGTCAAGAAAATCAAACACACTATTTATTATATGTGGTGTGCTAATGGCATTATTTTGTTACAAGTCCTATGTATATTAATGTACATGCAGGGTTGTACATATACTGACAAGATGCGCATACAGTCCTGCATGTACATTGCGTATGTATTTATAATTCTGTCCTACTTCCTTCCTTGAAAGATCAAGGTGGCTGGCAAGGAACACGACAGGCGCCTCTGTCATTAGAGCGGACTGCAGGCGCAGCACGTGGGCCACCCTTTGCACACGCGCACCCGTCTTTTTTCTATAACGAGGCTTTATTCAAGAACTTGCAAGTTTATTAATGCACGCTTTCTATTTTAAACTCTATAACGCCTCAACTTAGAGTAAGGATCAAAATAAATGTGGACAGCAAGCACAAGTTTAAATACTGTGCTAGTGTTTAGCTATTATCAGCTTGCTTATCTATATACTTTTCTTTTAAAAAATTAATTGTGAACTCCTTAACAATACAGAAGGCATTACATTATTCTTTTTACCTTTTGTAGAGACAATAACGTAATGAATATTGTACCCATCACTAAGCTGAAGAATTTATAAACTGTAAATACAAAGTTAAGCCTCCGAAATGGCTCCCAGCCAGCCCCCTTCCTCCCTCGGGTGTTTAGTTCCCTCCTGCATATCTTCAAACTTATTGATTTGTATTAAAACTATAGGAATATTCAGTAAATATCAGTGCACATAATAAATAGCAAATGTATGTTTTTAAAACTGCTAAAATAGTGTTACATGATTATTTAGGGAATTAAATACTTGATTTTATTTATACAGCAAAGCCAAATAGAAGGCCCAGCACATCCGTGTGGCTCTGGGGCCTCTCTGTGCTGACCGGGTGTTCAGGCTAACAGCATGCATCACCTCCCTGACGTTGCACACTGTGGCTCTTATTTTTCTGTGTCCTGGCTGACCTGTTTGAGTCTTTGCAAAGATACCTTCTTTTTTGGCAGCTCTGGAAGCAGCCAGACCTGGACTGAAACCTTTCTGTTACCTGGTAGCTCTGAGACCTCAGGTGAATCACTTAACCTCTCTGAACCTCAGTTTCCCCATCTGTAAAACAAATAATATCAATACGTATAAAACAGAATATTATTACTCACTTTAGAGTTGTGAGGTTTAAAGAAGACAGTGCATGTCAAGGGCTTAGCCCTGGACCTGCCAGACAGTGAGATTTCAACACATCCAGTGTTTGGAAGCGCTGCATCCTTCTGAGTCATTCCTCCAGCTTTGCGGTCTGCCAGCTTGGAAAGAATCAGGTCTGTCAAAGTCCTGCCTCCCCTCCCTCCCCCCCAGTGATCTAGAACTGCCAGATAAAAGCAGAAGGTCTAAACAAGGCCATACACGTTTCTTCGGAATTTGTGAGGAGAGAAGCCAGGACTTCCTTTCTGAGGAGGAATGGCATAAGAATAAACATTTCTACACTGATAACTGTGGGTCCTGACTGGGCTCAGCCTTTAAGGATGACAGAAGCCCGTGGGTCTCAACAGATCGGGGACTTTGTGCACCAGGGCTTGAAGCAGACAGGCTGCCGGGACTGGCACCGGAGAGAGCCAGGGGGCTTAGTTCCAGACACCCGAGACGTTATCCATGGCATAAATGTGGTGCTCCTCTTCTCGTCTCTTTACTTTTCAAGCAGTGGACCCAAGTTACTGTGAATTAAGTTCTTTCCAGATATGCATGCTGGAATGAGATAATTACCAGGGCATTTAAACTCAACACGTTACTCCCTATTTCTGGTCCAAGCATTTCCCCCTCAATAATTTAGATATTTTCCCCTCTAAACAGAGATTCATAAGTCCTAAAGAGGGAGATGAGCACCCAGGATACTCCCATTGGTGGCTGACTGTCAGGACTGTACCAGAAAGACCTCTGTTTCTCTTTCTGTAAAATAGAGATAAACACATGTAGCCATTCCTCACTTCCTTCAACCTCAGAGATGAGTGCATACTGAGCACCAGATTCCCCTTTGGGGCTGAGGCTGAAGGAAGTTGCTTGGGCCAAAGTTACCATCTCCCCAGAGACAGCCCACATCCACTGACCGGTCGGTCCATGCAGGGGTGCCGAGGCCCAGCCCACTCTCCTCATTTGGAGGTGACTCCAAAGGGCCCTCTCAGCAACTGAGCTCCTTTGGGGCTGCGTGGAGGCCCTTGTTGGGAGTGCGTCACGGCCCTGCCTCGTGCTCTACCCCACTCCGTCTCTGTGCCCCTAGAGGTCTCGCTGCTGAGAGCTGGCCCCTCAAACCACTTGCATGTGAATCTCAGAGAGTCAGAGTCTGCTTCCCGGGGACCCAACCTGAGGCACAGTGGAAAAGAAAACATCTGTCAATTCGGGGAGTTGCTTAGAAGTAGGAATCCTGGTATGACATATAGCTGATGCATTATTGTACTTTCCAAGTCTTATTTATAAGAATTATAATTTAAGGATACAAAAGTGGAGGGGACACTGGCCTCAGTCAGATAAACACAGTGAGATCAAATCAGGAAAAGGGAGGGAAGACAGGTGAAGGGGTTTAGTCTATAGGGGGTGTCAGAAAGTCAGGACAAATCCATCTGGGAAGATAAACATGCTGCTGATCTGGGAGGGGCTGACGCTGGCAGGCGGTGGTCCCTTTTCTCTACCCGGTCCCCTCTCCACGCTGCAGTCAAGCCGCCTGAGCCCCGAAAGGGGAGGCAGGCCTAATGAATTTTATATGTCTGCCCTTGAGCTGCCCTGCACCTAAGCAGTTCCTTTTTCCTTTTTCTTAAAAAATTGCACATGTAGTATATGAGTATATGTTTCTTGCAAAAACATCAACCAACAGAGCAGTCATAGCAAAAGTCCGCCAGCTGCTGGGTCCGCGGGCCCACTTCCCTACCGGAGAGAATCATTACCGTCCGTCTAGCATGTATTCCTCCAGACGTATTTCTGTCCTTTTGCACATACATATCTGTACATATGAAAATGTGTGGGTTTGTGGGTAGATGCGTTTAAAGCATAAATAGATTGTATTGTGCATATGGTTAAACGATTCATTTTTTTTGACTTCGTGTGTCTTAGAAACCGTTCCACATCAGTGCTCACTGTTCTTTCTAACTGCTGCGTAATGTCCCCGCTGGACTGTGCAGTGCCTTATTTGGCCATGCCTTTTCTAAAGGACACTCAGGTTGTTTCTAGTGTTACGCGTTCACATGTTGGGATTAACATTTTTGTACGTGCTTCCTCATGCCCAAGCATGAGTGTTTCTCTAGGTTAGCTGCTGGAAGCAGGCTGCTGGGCTACAGAGCATACACATTTAGAGTCCAATGCAGCCTGACTGCCCTCCTAACGCCCAGCACTGCGTGTTCTTTCCTCTGTCCTTCTAGTTTATTAAGACATAATGGACATGGAACATTCTGTAAGTTTTAGATATAAAACATGATGTTTTGTTACACACACATATATTTTGAAATGACTCTCACAATTAGGTTACTTATCTGTTGCTTTATATAATTACCATATTGTTGTGATGGTGTGAACATTTAAGATCTACTCTTTTTACAACTTGCAAAACACAGTAAGGTATTGTTAATGGTGGTCATCATGTTGTACATTACATCCCTGGAACTCATTCCTTTTTTAACTAGAAGTTTGTACTCTGACCAGTATTTCCTGTTCCCTTCCCTCTTGCCCCTGGCAACCACCAATTTAC
Organism: Carollia perspicillata; assembly: GCA_004027735.1. Lineage (NCBI taxonomy): Eukaryota > Metazoa > Chordata > Mammalia > Chiroptera > Phyllostomidae > Carollia > Carollia perspicillata. Next base: position 8,403 of record PVKM010027356.1, on the reverse strand, counting down.
TCTGTTTCCATGAGTTCAGCTTCCTAAGATTCCACGTCTGAGTGAGATTATCCTATTCGTCTTATCTCTTGTCTTGTTGATAACAGCCATTCCAGCAGGTAGGAGCAGCATCTGACTGTGGTTTTGATTTGCATTCCCCTGATGATTAGTGATGTTGAGCACTTTTTCCTGTACTTGTTAGCCATTCATTGCTATGTGGTTTTTTTTTAAGTTTATTCAGGTCAATTGTTTGAAAGAGTTTGGGAAGATTTGACATTAATTCTTTAAATGTTTGGTAGAATTCACCAGCGGTGTGATCTCATCCTGGGCTTTTCTTTGTTGGGAGGTTTTTGGTTACTGATTTAATTTCCTTACTCAGTGATCTGTTCAGATTTTCTAATTCTTCATATTTCAGTCTTGGTAGGTTTATGTTGCTAGGAATCAATCCAGTTTTTTCTAGATTGTCCAATTATAATTGTTCAAGTGGTCTGTTAGGATTCTTGCATTACCGTGGTATCAATTGTAATGTCTCCTTTCTCATTTATAATTTTGTTTGCATCTTCTCTGCTTTTTCTTGGTAAATAGAGCTAAAGGTCAGCACTGAATAGTATTACTCTTTTTAAGGTTTGTTAATTTGATAAACAAACAATATTTTAGTGTTTTGATTGTATTTGTCTGTTTACTGTGTGGTTGGCATGTTTTCCTTTGCTGTTTGTTGTTTATTTCATGATGAGGTGCCTCTTTCTAGTCTTGTCTCCTTTTAATTAAGTTCTCCTTTTTCTCACTGAACTGCAAGAATCACCGACATACTGAATATTAATCCTTCACCAGTTATACATGCTGTAGATATTTTACTGTCACTTTATTTAACATTATTATATCTTTTTTAAAAAGATTTTACTTATTTATTTTTAGGGAGGAAGGGAGGGAGAAAGAGATGGGGAGAAAACATCCATGTGTGGTTACCTCTCATGCACCCCCAAGTGGGGACCTGGCCCGCAACCCAGGCATGTGCCCTGACTGGGAGTCAAACCAGCGATCCTTTGGTTTGCGGGCTGGTATTCAATCCACTGAGCCACACCAGCCAGGGCAGATTGTTATATCTTTTATTGTTGCAAATTTTGGATTATATTGCCAGATTTCTAGTCTTTTTCTCTTTGTGGTTTCTGTGTTTTTGTGCCTCAAATAGGCCTTTCTTACCCCCATGGTTATAAACATATGAAAACCTTTTATTAAAATTACAATGAGCCTGGACTGTCTTGTAGGCAAGAATCTGCTTGGTCTTAGACACAAAGAGACACATGTAGCCACCCATGCAGGGTGGCTACAACTCCACATTTTCTCTTTTTTTAAATTATATTTTATCGATTATGGTATTACAGTTGTCCTGATTTTTCCCCTTTTGCCCCCTCCGCCCATCTGCCCCCACTACTCAGGCAATCCCTCCACCGTAGTTCATGTCCATGGGTCATGCATATAAGTTCTGTGGCTACTCCATTTCCTATACCGTACTTTACATCCTCATGGCTATTCTGTAACTACCTATTTGTACTTCTTAATCCCCTCGCCTCTTCACCCATTCCCCCAGACCGCCTCCCATCTGGCAACCATCAAAATGCTCTCTGCATCCATGATTCTGTCTCTGTTCACTTGTTTGCTTAGTTTGTTTTTTTAGATTGAATTGTTGGTAGGTACATATTTTTGTCATTTTATTATTCGTAGTTTTGGTCTTCTTTTTCTTAAGTCCCTTTAATATTTCATATAATAGTAGTTTGGTGATGATGAACTCCTTTAGTTTTGTTTTGTTTTTTTTTTCTTGTCTGGGAAGCTCTTTATCTGACCTTCAATTCTAAATGATAGCTTTGCTGGGCAGAGCAATCTTGGCTGTAGGTCCCTATGTTTCATGACTTTGATTATTTCTTGCCAATCCCTTCTAGGCTGCAAAGTTTCTTTTGAGAAATCAGCTGACATTCTTATGGGAACCCTCCAGTAGGCAACTAACTTCTTTTCTCTTACTGCTTTTAAGATTCTCTTTATCTTTAACCTTTGGCATTTTGATTATGATGTCTCTTGGAGTGGGTCTCTTTGCATCCATCTTGTTTGGGATCCTCTGTGCTTCCTAGACTTGCATATCTGTTTCCTTCACCAAATTAGGGAAATTTTCTTTCATTATTTTTTTCAAATAGATTTCCAATTTCTTGCTGTTTCTATTCTCCTTCTGGTACCCCTGTGATTCAAATGTTGGACCTCTTAAATTTGTCCCAGATGCCGCTTACACTATCCTCATTTTTTTGGATTTTCTTTTCTTCTTGTTGTTCTTATTGGGTGCTTTTTGCTTTCTTATGTTCCATCTCATTGATTTGACTCTCAGCTTCATCCACTTTACTGTTGTTTCCATGTAAATTGTTCTCTATTTCAATTAGTGTATCCTTCATTTCTGACTGGATCTTTTTTATGCTGTTGAGGTCCTCACTAAGTTCCTTGAGCGTCTTTATAATCAGTATTTTGAACTCTGCATCTGATGGATTGTTTATCTCCATTTTGTTTAGTTCTTTTTCTAGAGTTTTGACCTGTTCTTTCATTTGGGCCATGTTTCTTTGTCTCCTCATTTTGGCAGCTTCCCTGTGTTGTTTTTATGTATTAGGCAGAGCTGCTTTAATTCCACGTCTTGGTCATGTGGCCTAATGTAGTAGGTGTCCTATAGTGTCCCGTGGCACAGCCTCCCCTATCACCTAAGCTGGGTACTGTAGGTGCACCCTTCATGTGGGCTGAGTATACCCTCTTCTCGTAGTTGAGTCTTGCTTGCTGGTGGCTGATCAATGGGAAGGATTTACCCAGGCTAGTCAGCTATAAGGATTGGCTATGACCACTTACCACCATCTACCCTCTGTGGAGGATCACAAACCCACATTTTCCTCATCTTAGGAGGGTCAGAAACAGAAGCCATGGCTTATGGATAGTCGCTGTTAGCAAGAGGCAAGTGTGGACAGCCTGCTTTCAGCTGTTGCTGCTGCCCATTCCACCCCAGAAAAATGCAGAAAGCATGAGGCCACCTCAAAGACCCGAGTTCTGGAGAGTTCCATCCCCTCCAGGCCAACGTCCTTGACCGGCTCAGCATTCCCAAAACAATGCAGATAGAGTAACAGGAGAGGTGCCCATAGGATGTCCTGCCATGAAGGAAAAAGAAAAAGCACTCTCAGAGTTGTGAACATCTATCACCACAAGGTCTCTCTGAAGTATCTGTATTTGCAGTGTGATGTGCTGGGTGGTGTGCAAAAAAGAGCACTGCCAGCCCTGTTAGAGATGGCCCCTTCCACAGAGGTGCAGTAGAACAGACTCAGGTCTGTGATGGAGTCCCAGCTCTGCCCTTCAGCAGCTGGGGAACTGCAGGCAAACTGGAGACTTTCTCCAGGCCTTGGCCCCTTCTCTGTGAAGTTAGCATTATCCTGGCTTGTGGGGTGTGTCTGCGAGGACTGATGAGTTTATGAATGGGAAAGTGGGTTGTAGGTGCTCTAAAAGCTACGGTAGTGTTATACGTGGAGTCTGGGAACACAAGAAGAGGAAGATACGGTCTCTGTCCTCGAGGAGCTTGTGATATACATGCATGGAGACAGGAAACAGGACAGGAAGTGATCGAGTTGTAAAACTGTGTGGCAGCGGCATTGGAGAAGTGTTCAGAGGGTCTGCATGCAATCCCATTTGTGGTTGTGAGTTTGTGAAAGTTGCCAAATGTGTTTTGTGTGAAATGAAGTGAAACAATCCTAAGGAAATGGACTTGTCAGCAGAATCTGTTTGTCCTGCCTTGTCTCGAAGGACAGGAGAACGTCACCTGGGACAGCTTCTGTCCCCAAACCCCTAGCTGTGAGGCTGACTTTCTTTTCCTCCCAGTTAATCCTTAAGTGCTAGAAGGGCTTTCACCCATTGCCCTTCTGACTCAGAAACCTCAGTGAAATGACCCTGGGAGAGTTCCTGGGTGTCTGACCAGGAATTTCCAAATAGGATTCAGAGGGAAAGGCCGAGACAGCTGATGGAGTCCAAATAACAAAAATACAATATATCCTGAGTTCCCTCCATGGGAATCCAGTCTTGTTCCCTGAAGAGAAGGAGCAAATGTCAACAGAGGAGGGGGAAGCTGGGGTGATACTCTCAGCCATAACTTGCCGCAGAGTCTGTGTGTGGGGGGGGGCTGGCAGTCCTGCTGTGGTCCACAGAGAGGAGGCCCGTGACCGGCTGGGGCGTTGTCTTGCCTTTGCTCAGCTGTGGCCCAGGACAGTGAGCACACAAGTCCCCAGTCCATCTCTGAATGGGCCATTTTCCTTCCAAAGACCAGCTGCCTAAGAGATAGATGCCTGGCCTTCTTCACAAAGGGCAGTGGTGGCTCCATCACCTCTGGGACATGGTGGCAGGGCTGTTTGCAGGGCTCAGTGGGAAACACAAATGCAGGCCCCTGTCCACAGAGCAGGAAAGTGCTATTAAAGGTACTAAAATATAAAACTTCTTCTTTAAAAAGACTACTTATAAGCATAATAGACATAATAGTATTATATGAATAACAGCATAAACTTCCACATGCAAAAAATAATGCTTTTGGTGTCATAATATTTTATAATACAATAAATGATAATACTTTATCAATGTGGTATCTTGATCATAAGATTTTTCTGGTTTGCTTTTTTGCGAATTCATTTATTAGGTCATCAAAAGTTACACTTTTAGCAACTTCATTTTTGCAGCTCAACGGAATTGAAAGTGACATTAGTCATTCTTGGCAAATACAAGAGCTCAGATAATTTTGGATAATTGTTAATTTTGGGAAGGATCTTTCTGCTGGCACAACTGTTACTGGAAATGTTAGGTATATTTTAGAGGCCGGGACAACATTAGGGTAATTTTTTGGTAAATTATTTCACAACAGAAATTTGAGTATATCTACTACATGATCAGCTTCATAGGAGTATGAATTGAATTTTGAATATAAATTTATACAATGGTATTTTAATGTTTCCTCTGGGATTCTCTGTAACTTGTAGAGTCTGGACAAGAAAGTGAAAGCAGTTTCATGATTTATATATAATTAAAAATGTTTATGTATTCTATTGCTTAATTTTCCACTATAGGGAAAATTAGTTGATTTTTTTGTTATTGTTGTTAATAATTGGCTTGTCTGAAGCTTCATAGGAAAATCATGGCCTCTCTGTTGAATGCAATGGTCTTTAAAGTTACTTTCTGTTTCTGAGCCTGTGGATATTTGCTTTACAGTGCTGTGACAGCATTTAAACCCAGAAATTCTAAACTTTTTAAAGAATTCTGGTAACTTTCTGATGGTTTTGTTCCAACGCCCCTGTGCACAACGACATTGCATGGTAACCCATGGAGAGCTCCCTGCCTGGCGCTCACTGGCAAGTCCTGTCCCAGCACCCAGACGGGAGGGTTACAGCTCGTGCTGGTGCTGCAGAGCTTGGCTCTGGGGAGGATCGGGCTTGCTGGCCTCCTGACAGGGTCCTCGTGCCACTCCCACGATGAGCCTCTCACTCTTCTGGGGCTGTGGCCATTGCTGCCATCAACGCCTCCATCGCTGCCACCTCCACTGTCACTAATCTGAGCTCAGATCTGGGCCCAGCTGTCCTATCAGCATGCTGCCTGCTGTGTCCATAGGCCTGAACGTGCACACGTGTGCCCTGTTGTTCACGTATCTCCTCCGCTCACACGTATACGTTGCTGTCTCATCTGACTTCGCTTACAGAACACACGTGCAAAGATAAAATTATTAAGAATTCAGGCTGGTTGTCATGACGCACTGAACCAAATCTGAGGGGTGGGTGCAGTGGGCCCGCACAGGCTGCACACCTGGAGTCAGCCCCCATTCGGGGTCCGTACGCAGACCTTGGTGGGGAAGCAGGAGCATCTTTGCAGTGTGCGCCTGAAAGCACTCTTAAGTCAGGGGACCCTTAGACCAGGACTGTGTTCTGAAAATGGAAACCCAGCACATCCAAGTTGTAAAGTACCAGAACCATACCGACAAACAGCTTTGACAGACTTACTTTCCCAGGACAGAACGGAAACCATTGCTAAGTAACTTAAGTTACTTATTCCCCCCAACCCCACCCCAAGATCTGGTGACTCAGGCCCCAGGAGAGGTCAGCCAAGCATCGGAGGTGACCATTGCCAGGTGCCGAGGTAGGAGATGTCCCGCTGATACTTCACTGTCATCACCGCCCTAGTCCTCTCATAAGGTGCTAGAGAGTGGTGGGCGGTGCCCTAAGCCCTTGCCCTGCCAAGGAGAAAAATGGTCACAGGACAAAGAAACAGTAGATGGGAAAGCAGGCCCCGCCTTCTGTCTAGGCAAAAAGGACTGGTACTTGATTTGACCTTGTACAAGTGCCTTCCTCAGGGAAAAAAGTGACATGGGGTTGCTCTTGTGATGTAAGTGGGATTTAGCTCTTCATCCAGGATTCCAAAAATAAGACATGTTTGCTAGCTGGGCTGGCACCTTGGAAAGTCTTTATAACTTTATTTTCCCATTACAAAATCAACTCCAATATTTAGAGACAGATGTCATTTAGAAAATACAGATAAGTAAAAATAAGAAATCCCACCTAGCAGGAATAACCACTGTTGAAATTTTGACATATGCTGTAGCATTCTTTTTGTTGGTTTTTCTTTGTGTAACTTTTTAAAGTTAACTATAGAAAAGTACAGGAAATAACACGACAGTCAGGTGCCCCATGCCCTGAATAAGTATTTACATTTTGTCATACTTGCCTCAGATTATGGTATACAAAATAAATGAAATAATATTGACAAAGGTCAAGTCCCTTAATTATCTCACTCAAATCTGTTTTTCTTCTTCATTCCTTAGAAGCAACTTCTATCATGAATTTATATATAATTTTCCATATATTTCCTATAGATTTACTACATATTTGGATTTTTATTTTGAGAGGCATTAAAGGTTTACCTACTCTGTACATATTACTTCTAGAATTTGTTTTTGCTCTTCAATGTTTGTCTTTAGGACTTGTTTAAGCTGATGCATGCAGACCTAATTCACTCATGTTAATTGCTGTGATAGCAGAGGTTGGCAAACTATGGTTGTGAGTATATACAGCCTGTGAGCAAAGTTGGCTAAGATGGTTTTACATTTTTCAAAGTTGTTAAAACAAGTGAGTCTTTTTAAGAAGGTTTTATTTATTTATTTTAGAGAGAGGAGAAGAGGAAGCGAAACGTTGATATGTAACCCAGGCATGTGCCCTGACCAGGAATCTAACCCATGACCTTTTGGTTTATGAGATGACACCCAACTCACTAAGTCACATTGAAAAGAGATCTTCACTACAGACTTAGGTGACCTATAAAGACTAGAATAATTACCATCTGGACGAGGAAAAGTTTGCTGAGCCCTTTTGTATTGTATTCCTTTGTATGAATATAAAACAATCCATTGTGCCATGGATGGACACTGGGGCTACTTCCAGTGTTTCACTCCTTTTTTAAAAAGCATTAAACTTACTGGGGTAACATTGGTTAATAACATTACATACATATCAGGTGTACAACTTTATAATGTGACATTTGTATACTCCACTGCATGCTGACTACCCGAAGTCTTGTCTCCTTCCGTCATCTTGTGTGGTTCACTCTTACAAACAGAATTGCCGTGAACGTCCTCACATGTGTGCAAGGGCTGGTCCAGAACAAGTAGAATTGCTGAGTTGAATGCTGTGTGCATTTGCAGTCTGATGGCCAAGCTCCCCTCTCCCGTTGCTCTACAAATTCAGATTCCAACAGGTGGTAAATAAGAGGTCTCACTTTTTCCCCAAACTTCATGTACATTTAATTTTATCAGATTTTCAACGGAGGTGAGTGGCTCATTGCTTTTATTTATGTCTCCCTGTTTACTAGTGAGGCTGGGCAGCCTTTCCTAAAATCATTCACCATTCACGTTTCTGCTTTTGCAACTTTCTTTTCTGTTTCACTCATTCTTTCTACTGGGATTTACCTTTTTATTATTGTATGATTCTCTTGCATTCTGAATTCTAATGTTTTGCCATATGGTTTGTGCTTCTTTACTCCTTATCTAAGAAATTTTTCCCTACCCTGAAGAGAGACTCCTATATTATGATTTGAAAGTTTTGAGGTTTTGCTTTTTATATCTAGGTGTTTAATCCATCTAGAATTTGCTTTAGTGTGTAGGGAGAGGTAGAAAATGGAATTCTGTCATTTTCTATCCAGAACAGCAAAAATTACAACACCATTTCTTAAAGTTCTTTTTCAACTAGTTTGTCATTCATCCATTTATTCAATTGTTATGATTGAAGTTCTACTATGTGCCAGGCACTGTTCTAGGCACTGGAAAACAGTGGGGGTGGGGACAGAAAAAACCTCTGTCCTCAAGATGCATCCATTCTATTAGAGGAGACAGAC